>VXBC01002332.1:142415-181819 GCA_013399945.1 Ploceus nigricollis | reverse complement strand
GTTACTGTAAAGCCAGGACAAGGAGCTCGCCTCCTGAGTCGCCTAATTAACATTAAAAAGCCCTAGCCAAGAGGAGACAATAGCTGACAAGAGGGCCATCACACCACACCCCGCCAACTCAGCCCCAGGAGCAGAGGAGCAGGAAAAGCTCCGAAGGAAGAACGAGCCCATTTTCCCCCTACAAAGGGAGCACCTGGGCCCGATTCCGTGGCTGATAACCTGATTAGAAGAATTCCTGCTCTGTGGGGGGCGGGGGGACGACTGCATGAATATGTAATGACTTCATAGCCACGGGCAAAATAAAGCCTATAAAAACCTCCAGCAGAGATGCAATGGCAGGCAGACTCGAAGGAGGCAGAGATGCTGTTGAACTGCCTCCAGAGTGCTCTGTAAGGCTGTGGGCGGAATTGGAACCTTAAATTGTGACGCGATCGCAAATTGATTTAATTTTTAATTTTAATTCGGATTGGCCGAGCTCCATTCATAACAGAAGGAAATCAAAAATTGAAACAAAAACCAAAGCAGAGATATAAAGAGAGGATTGGGCATTTTGGTGGAAGAGAAATAGGTTAGATCAAGATATTGGATATGGAAATTCACCCCTTTAGGAAATACTAAATGTGTGAGGAATGATGTCTGCTACAGCTGCACAGCATGGGCATCAGCAGCCATAACTTTAAAAGACTTACTTGGCCCTCAGCTAAAACAATTATAGCAGAAAGAGAAAATACAAGAAAAATTGAATACCATTCTTGTAGATCACTGCATCTTCCTCTTTTGATGCCATTCTGATGAAGGAGATGTTCACATGCTCTCCCTTATTTGCTGTAACAGTTAATGCCACTGGGTGGAATGAAGCTGAAAACAGATGTGATAAATAGCAGTTACTGTCTCTATCTGGTCTCTGGCCTGATAGCTGAGAATGGTTTACAGCATGAGCCTCACTCAGATTTTGACATGTCAATTTCTTTAGAGCATAAAGTGATTCTTTATCATCAGAGTGTCAACCTATATTTTGGCAAAGACAGAGGACTTGCCTATACCCTGAAACAAAAGACTGGCATTAGAACCTGAGGCATGAAAAAAATAATTGGCTTCTAACTGGAAACAGTTTCTAACTAGGAACTCCAACTGGCTGAAAAACACTTTCCAAAGTTTCTTTATCTTTTAAGACATTTTTAAAGCAGACTGGAAAAAGTACTGGAAATTGTTTTGCAGGGAACAAACTGTCACTGGCAAATAAATACCTAAGGTGATTTAAGTTCTCTTCTACTTAAGCCTGATAATGCAGAACTGTCAAGAGAGTTCAAAAGACCACAATCATTCAGGGCTGGGAGGAGGTGAGGTAGGATGTAGTAGGTCTGTGTTTGTGTTAGTTCACCAAATTCTAGAAATACAGAGAGTGTTGGATTGCACTAAGAATCAAAGGCAAAAAATCATATTCACAGGCTGTGGTACTTCTACCAAAATATTCTCACCTGAAATTATTGCTTAGTGAAAATAAAAATTCTATGTGAGAAATTGGTGTAGATCAGCCAGTTTTCCAGCAGGGAAATTGAAATTCATTTTCCTGCTTAAACAGAAAGGAACTTTTATACATTTATTTGTAGATCTTGATTTAAACAACAAAGAAAGCAGTAGATAAAAGGGTTTTCCCAACATTTCTACCTATTTCTTATCAGTACTAGTGGAAAAATGTCAACAGAAGATAACTGGGGAAGGGACAGAAAAAACTCAAGAAATAGCTCTTTCTTGAAATGGTAGTTTTAATGAAATTAGTGAAATGGTAATTTTAATTACCATTTTACTTTTAAAAAAAAGTCAGAAGTTAAGGATGCTTCCTTTCATTTACTTGAAAAATTCAAAGGGAAACTTGTGAAGTGTTTTGATGACAAATTCAGGTTTTCAGGCCACTTTTAGCTCTGAGGGTTTATGTCATACTGTCGTTTATATATTCTGTGGGAAAAAAACTCTTCTAAAATTGGCCAAATTTACTTCCTAACTATTAAGCTCCTTACCTTACAGAGAATTTGATACCTCTGTACTTTCCCTTTTAGAGTACTCAGGGGAGTGATGTATTGATTTGAACTAATCCCTTTGCTCTTTCTAGATTTGAAGATTTTTAGCCTTAAGGGTTCCTCCTATGCAAGTTCCTCCATGTAAGTCCATCTATCTTTGTTTTTCCTTCTGCTGCCACCTGCCTCTCCAACAAGGTGAGTGGGACTTCTCTGACATAAGACCCACCTGAGTTTAAGCTGAAAGGAATCCTTGAAGAGCCATTCTTTCTCCTAGACAGCTCTGCATTTTCAGAGGTTCCATTTCACAGCAAATATTTTCACAACAAATATTTATTTCACAGCATATATTTTTTCAGGAACATATATACAAGTTAATATAAACTGTTATACAACTTCTTAATAAAAAATTGCCCTTTTTCTAGAATCGTGCCTACTTTCTTGGTTCATTTTTACAAAACTGTTGATAAAATATGCTTTGGTTCATACCAACAGCTGGAGAAGAAGAATTTGGAGCTTGTGGCTGGCTAAAATTTGGTGGGAAAGAAATACACAGAGATAGGATCAGAAAGCAGAGAAAAAATTATGACGTAACTTTCTGTCGTATTTTATATGTAACAGAGCTGTAAAAAATGAGCAGACAGATGCTATATCAAAGTTTGTATGATATTTCGTCAGTACATCCACAACATTATTTTGCAAAATCTGAAGGAGTAAAAAGGATGATATTCTTGCAATAAAAGAAAGAACATTTTGATATTTTCATTACAAAATAGAATTTTAAGTTAAAAATCAAAATGTTTGTATCACATGATGTAAAATTAAAGAAAGAAAATCTGAGCAAGAATGAAGACATTTTTATCAATCCAAGCCAGCTTCTCTCCTAGGATATTATTTCCTTGAAAAATTTGACATTTTAATGTTCTATTTATTTTTGGAAGCAAGACAACTATTGAAAATAAACAATTCTTTGCAGAATGGAATTTTCATCCCCTGCGCAGTTCTAGTGGTTATGCTCTGAGACTCTGCCACACTTTTTCATTCCTTTGTAAGTTATATATAATTGATTTCAGCAGGAGCCTTCCTGTTTCACATTAACTACATGCATTTGTCATTTTACCTAAACACTGGTATCTACACTTACATCTTAGAGAAACAGAAAATTCCAATATAGAATAATGAGCTAAGTTTTCATTAGAAACAGGCAACAAAAACTGAAAACAATTCCAACTTACCATCAGCTCTCAAGTTAGAAGTTATTTATTAGTAACAAATGCATAGTGAAAAATCATTATCTATTTAAGAAAAAAATAATTCAACAGCTTTTGCAAAAATTAATTGTTAGCTACAAATGACCCTAAGGGGTTTAGTTGCAGTGCCTTGTGGACCAAATTTAGTGAGACAATGCTAATTGTTTTAACAAAATATTAAACTTTTGTATTCCCATCTACTTTTCTTTGCATTTTAGGCTAAACCACAAGACTTTTCTACAGGGTATTGTTGCAATGGAAAGGAATGCACACTCCCTGTTGGGCTCAGCTCCAACGTATTTTTAGATTGTGACTTGTATTACATGATTTCACATCTCAAGTGTGCCAATTCCTTATAGAGACATAACGAACTGAACTGCAGGACACATGCCATAATGCTCTACTGCTAGCATTTCCATTATTGTCCCTTTGACCTCTCTATGGTTGAGTTTCTGTGGGGAAAACTCAATCACATATATGAAAATAAACATTTATTGTGTAGAGAAATTTGATAAATTGTATTTGACTAGAAGAAGAACACTCTGTGTTTTATTCTAGATGTGTACTTATACAGAATAAGGATCACTCCCCATAAGAAGATAAAGCATAAACTGTTCCCTCTCATTGCATGTATGAATATTGCACGTGTAACTATAATGTTTCAGTATAAAGAATTCAGGAGAATGGACTTGTTACTTTCAGAATAGCAGATGGTAAAATAAATCAGGAAAATTAACCTGTTATCTTTCCATACTATGCTGCAAAATTTTTCACTGTATGTTTATATTTGATAATAGGTATATAATCAGGGAGATGGCAGTTCCCACTAAGTCAGTAGGGCTACCAAAATGATTAATGCTTAGTGAGTGTTTCACCAGCTTCTTGCCAGGAGCATGCAAAACAGTGGCTGGGTTTCCAGAAGAGCTGCTTCTTCCTTTGACTTTGGTGTCTCCAATGGGAAACTGCACATTTCAACTCAATTTTTGCTGTTGAAAAACATATTCTGCCTTTAAAAATTATGAAGACAACAACAGTAAAGTGGAAAAAGGTCTATTTTCCGGATACATATGCTTTGCCAAACATCACAATCTTTCCTTAACCTCTTTCTCCACTTTCTGTGCACTTTAACAGCTATGAGAATTTCTGATGTACCTCTCTCTCACCCATCTAATCTGATTAGATAATATGCTTTCACTGAGGACTTGCTAGTGTGAATGTTCTTAGTGAAAACTTTTGCAGAGAAAATCTGAGAAAGGGATTCAAACCTAAAAATTAATCAAAGAAACCTACCAACTGCTGGTGTGAATGCTACTTCAGTTTAGAACATCTGTCACATAAGAAGACTTCAAAATTTGATTACATAAAATTCTCTGCTCCTAGGCCCACAGATACCAAGTGGAAAGAGCTGATCGATTCACAAGACATTCTTCCACCCATGCACGTTGCTCTACAACAGAACAGCTAGAAATGTGCTCAGCTTGCTGGCAGACTGCCACAGGCTAGGTCACATTGACATTCCATGGACTATTATCTTATCTCCTCCTCACTGCAGCCTCCTTTGAAACAATGGAGTTGTCAGTCTGCATCTGCAGATCTTTCTTGGTGGTAAATCCAAGCCTCCAAAGACCATTTTTGGCCAGAGAAAACATAAGCCAAAGAAAAATGTACTTGTCCTATTCAGCTTGCTTCCAACCTACCCATGTTCAAAGAAATAATAATAGGCACTAGCTGCAGCTCTTACAAATGAAAAAGTCTCGTTTTATAAATTTGTTATGTAATTTCAGGAGATACCAACAACAAAATTGCTCTTACTAAAATCTTTAAAATTGTCAAATGTCCTTTCAGACCAGTTGCCATGGCACAAAGCATTAGCAGTACAGTAAAATCTATTTTAAATCATCAGTTTTGAAAATGTGATTTGCTGCAGAAAATTACTCAAAATTTCTTGTGCCTTTCTGTAGTTGATGGTCATCTCTGCTTTGGAAATTGTCCCAGAAGTCTAATAATATCTAGAAACAACAGAAATTTTGAACATACAGAAATGCAGTTTAAAGGACCATGGAAATCTCACCTTCTTGTCCCAGTATATCCCTGCACACTTGCTTTTACTACTGTGCATAGCCTAAAACCAAAATCAAATTAATAGTGAAATCTGTAGTGGATTTTTCTGAATAATCTTCTCAGATTTTGTAAAACTTCTCTGGATTTCCTTTCCAGTGCTGAGAGGGATACCTTTTTTTTTTTTCCCACACCGACAGAGACTATGCAGATGCAGTGTTGCTAATCTGTAGTTTTACTAAGCCTTAGGCAAGGCAATTATTTTCTGGGCTCAGGTTGCCCATTTACTTAAGAAAGATAGAATCGTGGTCAGACCTGTTAAACTTTTAAAATGGAAGCCTGTTTAAAATCAAGTGTCTGGCATTCAAGAAACCCTGTGCAGGAGTTGCCACGTATGTTATTCCATGGGGTCAGTGAGGCCACTTTAATTGCTGACTTTGTGTTCCTGGCAGTAGCCAGATACAGGCAGAATACTTACAGATGTCTGACTAACTTCCACAAGGAAATGACTAGCACCTAATACGAACCAGTTTCTCTGCACTGTAGAAAAAAAAAAGGCCTTGAACCAGGTCTATTTTTATTGACTCAGGACTGCCTTGCCTGGGCTGGGGCCATGTTTGTGCCCACTTGTGTCAACCAGGGGAAGGTGCCAGTCTGCAAGATTGGCAAATTCAGATCTGACCACTATACTGTACCTCCCAGCGGCATCTTCATGGTATGTATCCTTGTCACCTCATCCTTGAGTTTTCCTTCACAGTAATATGCTCCAATAGTTTCACTGGCCTGTTCCCTCGTCCACACCACTGTTTTGGCTGCTGCTCTCTTGGAATCTTCATTAACTTCCAGTGGTTCTCGGTGCTGGTTTGCCACATCCTCCTGGTCCCGGCCTATCGTGATAGACTCACGGGAATGCCATTTGGAAGTGACACATATAAGTGATGTCTCAGAGTTGCCCACCAGAGGGAAAGAATTGATCAGTATGAGGTCCAGTGATGCTTCTACTTTACCTAAAAAAAAAAAAATCAAATGAAAAAAAATTTTACTGCAGAATTTGATGTGGCTGATCAAATCATCAGGTAAGCTGTGTCACCCAGTGCTCAGGGTTTGTCTGGCTGGTGCTGTGCACAGTGTTTGTGCAAAATTAGATGAACACAAATTAAATATTCTGCTACAATGACTTGAGGATTTTTTTTTTTTGACACAGATGGAATTTGCTCTTCTTAGAAAAGGCAGTATGTCTTGCAAACATGTTGAAATTCTTTCGAGAGCTGTTGTAGAAGCCCAAGGAAAACCATAGGTTGCCAAAGCAGATAGATCCGTGTATAGTTAGACATGCACATAAATGCCTCAAGCATGGTGCTTTTCTGGTAACAGAATTGGTGGATGATAAGGTTGTCCGTTTAATAGTGTTTCCTCAATCCCCTTCACATGGATTTAGTTCATATGACCTGATGTAAAGCAGTTATGACTTTCAGTTATAGGAGATGGTAGTACTTTGAACACTTAGGGTATTTTTGTGCAGCTCTTTTATGAATTTGGACTAATGATTTCATAGTCAATCACATTAAATATTTGAAGCCCTAACAGACACTGGCAAGACCCATGGCACAAAGCAACTTATGCAAAAACAAAGAGTAAGTTGGGACTGCTAGTTAAGTGAGGTCAAGTTTAAATCACTCAAAATTGCTTCTTTTGATCAATAGAACTGCCAGAAACACATAGAGGTGAAAATTTTCTTTGAAAATGAGAGATACAAGCCTTATTAAAATATCCTCTAGCAGAGTGCCACAGTTTTAGCTGTTCAAATGTGCGTAGTTGGAGGGAAATTCAGCTCTCCTATAATGAACAATTGGCAAATAATAGGCGTTTCCCTTTATTTTTTAAGTTCAGCGTAAGGAGAAGGGAAACACGAACATTTTTTCCAGCTGAAACAGGAAGAATAATTGATTTCTTTTATTCGTCGCATCTATTTTCCTGATTTGGATACAAGTATATTTTGTATTTACATAGAGAGACCTAATATTTAGTGCCGGTCAGCTTTCAAATGTTCTCTGATGGGAAGGAAGGGGTATAGTCTTAGATAAGGAAGGTCAAAAGGTCGTAGTGCTGACTGCAGTCTTTGCGTGTGTCTTTGCAGTGCTCTGGGCCAAGGGAGGAGGTCCTCCTCTGCTTTCAATGCAAGCAACCACTCTGGGGACTGAAGTATCTTGACAGCGCATTGACACTCACCACACCCAACCAGTCTCCCGCAGCCACCACCCTTTCATGTGCCGGGCCAGATAATTTGCAGTTACATAATGAAGAAATGAAACCACCTGGAAACATTGCAAAGAACACTAAAGTAAATATTGCATAAACGTGCAGGTCAGTAAAGTCAGTTCATCCTGCTGCACATTGCAAACCTTAATCCTTTGAACAAAGTTAAAGAGGTATGTAATAGAAATGAGGCCAACTCACACATTCATTTTATGGGACATTTGTCTCAAGGTTCTCAGTTTTATATGAGGAACATTTGTACTTTTACTATGGATCTGATGCATCAGCCAAAGGCCAATATAGGTCAACAATCACCAGCACTGAGAGCAGCTTCTGTTTAGATCAGCAAGGATCACATACCAGGTGTTATGTATGGATATAATTCGTGCAGATAGTTGTGCATGTAATAAAATCGTAGTTATAGAATTCATACTTTGTAACTATAAAATACTTTAGAGAATCTAACTAAGACACCGGGGCTCGCATCCCGAGCCGCCAAATTAACATTAAAAAGATCCTAGCCGGGAGGGGACAATAGGCGACAACGCGACTATTACCATGCCCGGCTAGGGCCATTACCGGCCGGAGACCAGCTCAGCTCCAGGAGCGGAGGAGCGACAAAGCCCCGAGAGAGGAATGCGCCCATTGTAAATCTACAGGAAGACACCTGGACTCAATTCTGTGGCCGATAACCTGCTCAGAGGACATCTACAGCGGGGAATTCCTGCTCCATGAAGGGGGACTGCATGAATATGTAATGACCAAACAGCCAAGGGCAAAATAAAGCCTATAAAAACCTCCGGCGAAGATACAATGGCAGGCAGACTCGAGGGAGGCAGAAATTCTGTTGGACTGCCCCCAGAGTGCTCTGCAAGGATGTTGGCGGAATTCGAACTCAAAATTGTAATCTGATCGCAAATAAATTTAATTATTAATTTCTAATTTGGATTGGCTGGTTTCCATTCATAACACCAGGTATGTGATAATATATGATATTCTTAAAATCACAAACTGCAAGATCCTTGTTTCTGCAAACTTTTGTGAAACTCGGAATCAAATCTGGATTCAAATTCTGTGACTTGACATGTCTGCATTGAGGTCAGGCCCAGTGTTATAGAGCAGAAATGAAATATTTTTTCCTGCCTGACATCCACAGGGCACAGAACTAGAACTGTCTTTCCAATACAAAGGTGTGGGCCCAAGGGTTGATGTCCTTTAGAGGACAGCTGGTCATCGAGGGCTCCAGTTCCATTTTCCATAGCATTTCTCCATTCCTCTGACTTCCACCAAAGATTGAAAGGTGAAAATAACACCTCTTTCCTCCCCTGCATCTCAACCTTTTAATACTCTGAGAAAAAACAGTAGGAGAAGCCTGAATTTTGAGGACCAGCTTTCATGCTGCCTTTGATCCATATGCAAAGGAACTTTCTACCAGATTCAAGGTCTTTGCTGCATATTTATTTCCTTGTAGTAAATTCATGCAATAAACGTGTAGAACAAGTAGACATATTTCTTTTTTAAACTTGAGAATATTCTGGGTGAATCAAAATCTAGCCACCAGTGAATGGATAATGTTCTGATTCATTGTCTAAAGATAGGTGGTTTTTTTGTCATATTAAACACTGCAGGGTAGTCCAGACACCTCAATGAGGCAGATGGAACACAGATGGAGTTTCTTCCCAGGGAAACATAAAAGAATTTTCTGCCTCTAAAAGGAATTTATATCTATGCGTAAGTACAGAATTATATATCAAACATGACTTTGCAGCTAAGGTTTCACAGCTAGAATATATTGCAAGCAGAAATTAAAATAGTGGAAGTTTTGCACTAAGAAAAGCTATGCTTCAGATATAATTTGAAAAAGAAAAAAAAAGGCATTTTAGCAATATAAGGCCTTGGAGGTGATAGTAATGTTTTCTTTGACTCCATTGGGTGGGGATCCATACAGCATCTCTTTATGATAATGCAACAGAATTTAGCTCTGAGAAAAGCTCAAAAAATAGAGACAGGAAGCAGCCTATCTCAGCAGCAGGAACAATCCTCTGTGCTGCCTTGAAAAAGTCTTTTCACTCCTGCCCTGGTCCTTGAAGAACAGACCTGATCAGGAAGGCAATTTGCTGTGTGTGCAAATAGATTTTGAGAAAAGAAAGTGCTTGCAGAAGGCTAATGCTGTAAATGGGAAATACCATGCAAGGAAGACCCATTGCCAAGTATTTATGACACATCAGTCACTGTGATGCACTGCTTTGAATCTTTCCAGCACAGTGAAAATGGCATCCTCTAAAGAAGTTTAAATAACAGCGCACTAACTATAGCCCAGACAGCAAAATAAATAGAGGGAAACACTTGCAGTTCCTCTTGGCCCACTCCAAATTACAGGATTGTCCTCTCTCTTGCTGGGTGATACTCAGCTGTATCTTTCACAACTTTTCTAGTACAGATTTCTGCAGCCCAGAAAGCTAATTGTATCCTGTGCTGCATCCAAAGCAGTGCAGCCAGCAGGGCAAGGGAGGGGATTCTGCCCCTCTGCTCTGGTGAGACGCCACCTGGAATCTGCATCCAGCTCTGGGGTCCCAGCACAAGAAGGACATAGACCTGTAGAAACAGGTCTATAAGAGGCTATGTTGACGATGGAGTTCTGGAGCACCTCTCCTATGAGGAAAGGCTGTGAGAGTTGGGGTTGTTCAGCATGAGGAAGAGATGACTCCAGGGAGACCTTATAGCACCTTCCAGTTCCTAAAGGGACTACAAGAAAGTTGGAGTGGGACTTTTGTCAAGGGCATGTAGTGATAGAATAAGGGGAAATGGCTTGAAACAACAGAAGGGTCAATTTAGATTAGATATAAAGAAGTAATTTTTCACAATGAGGGAGGTGAACTGCTAGAACAGGTTACCCAGAGAAGTTGTGGATCATCCCTGGAAGTGTTCAAGGCCAGGCTGGATGGAGCAGCCTGGTCTAAACAAAGGTGTCCCTGTCCATAGCAGTGAGATTGGAACTAGATGACCTTAAAAAGGCCCCTTCCAAGTCAAATTATTTTATGATTCTATGATATTCACTTGGGGAAATTGTGCTAAACAGAGAATAAATTTGTTATGCTGCGTCTGTAGTCCCTGTGTGTTCTTATTCCCTACCAAAATGCCATTCATACAGGCACAGTCATCATATTTTCTGTGCTGCATTGCACCAGCAAAACTCGGCTCGGATCAGCCGAAAGAAACAGTTCTCAGAAATTCCCTAGAACACATCCCAGACATAGTTCTAGTCAAAGAGCAAGGAAGTCTCTGATAAAGATTAAAATATCACTGCTCTAGATCATTATTGGTGCTAGATACTAGGGCTTATGAGTAAATGTGGCAATCTTAGCTGAGATAAGTTTAATGCCATAGATGAGTACACACAGCAACCCTTAGGAGAAAAGTGTTGATTTGTCCTTTCCTCTGACAGTCCCTGCCCATATACTTCCAGATTTCCACTATTAACCCTTGTCTTGTCTCCAGGAAAACATGGGAAAATTCCAGGCATTTACTATGAGGCCTTTGCAAAGTTGTCTGTTATTTGGAAAAAATGTTCAACACAATGGCTTATGCTTCCGTTCCACAGCAAGCAGCCAGAATTGTCAGCTCCACCACAGGGTAACCACAGCTCACTGTCTTTCAAAGTGCATATAACATGGACACAGGTCATATTTGCAAGGGGTATTGAGAATTCAAACTTCTGAGGAAGGCTTTAGTTGTTAATAATGATTGGTAGTGGAAGAAAAGAAATTGTTTAGACATTACACACCTAAAGATATATTTTTTCCTTATATTTGTACAGCTTTGTTACTGATTGCTTGAAATGACTATAAGGAGGAAGTCTTCCTCCTGGCATTTGGAGTCTAACAGATCAAGGTGAATATCTGTTCTAAGAGGTAAGCAGAAAGATTAATACTTTTAAAGTACTAATTATTTAAGAGAAGATGAAAGGGCAGAAAATTCCAGTAAATTCCACTCCATTTTCACCAGGTGAAGCAGAGAATTGATGTAATATGTAATGCTTATGTAGTTCTTTTTTTTTTTTTTTCATTTACTGTTCTTGCTTGGAACACAAACTATTCCTGCTATTAGGCATCTGGGAACAGGAATATAAAACATATAGATACTATATCAGTGGAGAAAAAGTAGAGTCTGTGCTTAGTTTTGGTGTTATGCTGAAAGTGAAACAGTCAGTTGCATATGACACTCACTGCAGGATTTAAAAATAATTTAGAGACTGGTGAAAACATATGTCCCAAACTTTCAAGTCATCAATCCTTCTTCCTGCGAGTTTCTTAAAATATAACAATGAGCACTCCTTCTGCTTGAAATAATAAGGTTTTGATTTAAAAAAAACCCAATTTGCTAAATAGCCTAAACCTCAGTATTTCTCATTGTGTCCTGTTTTGTAGTTATAACTTCAGCTGTACCCTCTCCAGTCTTATTTTTTGGTATAAAACAATGTACCAGACTAAAATTATTAAATTACTCTATTTAGAAATACAAACGGCAACCATACAAGCAATTCTGCTGAGGAAGTATAGCATTTTATTAATTCTCTGGGAAGTACTGAATAAACAATGATTTTTTAAAAATTAAGTAACTAGACAATGTGGAAGATAATCAGGCTGGAAATAATGCAAATTAAATACAAAGAAATAAATAAAATAGAGACCAAATCAACATGTCTCCTCTTCCAAAAAGAAAAAAATTAAATACTTCTTACTTAATATTAAAGCCAGTCAGAAACTAACCCAAAACATTAACTGTTTGGGCATATTTTTCATAGGAAGAGTAGAACATAGACCAAACCAGAATCTGGCAGTTTTGGGTGGTTTTTCCTGGGCTCTCAACACTTATATTATTTTTGGTTCATTCTCAAAAAAGAAAATAATCTGGGGGGCTTTGAAAACATGTATTCATTTTATGGGCTCAGTGATCTTTAAGTGTCCTAGAAATGTTATCTGGAATGCAAAGATAGCAGCGGCTCAGGTAATTTCTCCCAGTGAGTCAGATTCTCTTCTGACAGCTCATTCCTCCACAGGAAAACAAGGCTGAAGTTACTATTGTCCAAAGAGAGTAAGATTCTCTCCCACAGAACTGGAACAATACGGGTAAAGAAAGGACAGAAATGCTCCTGGAAAACATCTGATAAACGAGCTAACAACCAGGTTTCCCAATAAAACCTTTTTTGTTGTTTATGTAAAGAATGTTGTTGTTGTGTTTTACATGATGCTACTGTGCAGCTGTGGGATGCTTCACTGCTCCAATACCAAGACCACTTGCTCTTAGATATAGGACACTATTTGTGGGGGGAAGGTATTGTGAAACTAATAAGAGATAAAAAATTACTGACAGGCTATTACTATGCTACTTAGCAGTAGTGGGAAGACCAGGGCACACGTGTGAAAAATAAAATAATTTCAAAGCTATGAGGGCTGCCTATATTGGCATCTGCTCATCTGCCTTTGGGTACCTCTGGTGCAGCTGAAGGAAATGCCACTGCCTTCTTGTTTTCTCTGCATGTCTGTTGTTTCACAACCTGTCAAAACAATCTTTCAAGATGAAAAAGCCTGAAGAGAAACAGCACTGCAAGCGCTGCAGCTTTGTTGGGGTTTCCAGCGGAGAAGCCGTGCCAAAATATGTTTTTATGTGTGTGTGTGTGTGTGTGAGAGTAACCAAAACACAAGAAAGCAACCAAAACATGGTTTGTCATGATTTCTCCTTAGGCGTGGTTGACCACAAGAGAGTAAAATGGGAAACAACATAGCAGCACCAATGGCTATTTGAATAACTAGCTGAGAGTATGCCAGGTAATGCTGAAAATGTTGAAAGAGGCTGAAGAATGTGGGAAAGCTTCAGTAGGACAGGCTTGCAGTTCAGGTGCATCTGGTTGGATTTGCAGCCAGCAAAATATGGGTATCATATCATCAAGAGTATATGTGCACATCAAAATAAATATGTCCATAACAAGGCTGGCCCTTGTCAGTTGCACTATGAAGCTCATATTTGTACTGCAAATGTGCCAAGCTGAAGTAGATAAAATAACACAGGCAAACAATTAGTCAGTGCATACAATAAGCATAAGGTTGGCTATCTGTGAGCTCTGACTGCTGGGAGAACACATTCTAACATGTTCTTGCCTGTACAGAAGGGCATCCTCACTTTGCCACTTAACTGATTTTTCTGACTAAAGTAGGTGGGAGGTGTTTCTGGTGCTAAGCACATCTTGTCACTAAGGAGGCCAAGGCCTCGACCAGTGGCTTGTCTGCAATGAACAACCAGGAAATAACACAAGGGAAAACCATCAGCACAATCAGAAGTGCAGTTGGAATTGCATTGTCAAGGCTTGTTATACCCCAAAGGAGAAATTCACTAAACCACTTCATTAGTCACGCTGACAGTGACACGCTGACAATAGCAGGCAAGAAAAAAAATACAAGCCTTTAAGTAAAAAGTTTGCATTTCTGAAAAGCAAAATGTCATTTGTTAATGTATCTTTCAAAAATCCTTTCAGAATTTAGCCTATAATGCCTAATATCTTTACACCGTAAAGAGGTTAATGGTTCCAAGTGATTAATTACAAAATGTATTTTGATAGCTTTTCAACTTCTTTAAGATATGAACCTTGTTTAAAAATTGGAGAACAGTTATCAAATCTGTAATATAAACAATCAGCATTTTAAACTCCTTATAGGAAATTCTTTATTTTAGACATGGGTTATTCTTTGCTGTTTGCCTCCGCTGAAACCACAGTGGAACAGCATCCTAAATATGACCTACCCACCACAGGATAGAGACTGTCTTTGGAGGGCAGTTCTTTGCTGCAGATTCTCTAAGATTTTCATCCCTCCACTCCCAGATAGATCTTACAGAGGGACCTGGTCATGGAACTAAATCAGTTTCACACAAGTAGTAGGTGCATCCATTTTTGGTTCATTGCTCCTGTGCCTAAGCAACACCCTTCATACCTCCATGACTTCTTGGTCTTGCAAGAGAGCTGAACAGAGTTTTTTGTTTGTATGGGTCTAGGCCAAGCATGCTTGTGTATGTGACTGATACAGAGTCGGTTTCCAGCACAGGTAATTCTCATTGTGAGAACATGAAGGACCAACTGCATCTCCCCTGCCCTGGAGACAGCTGCTCAGTGACAGTCAGTATCTATGACTTCTATTCTCCCTCTTGTACAGTAAAGCCTTCCAGATAAAAATCTTGTGGGTATCAGACGATCTGTGCAAAATATTACAGCCTCAGTTTTCCCTTAAATGAAAATTCAGCAAAAAAGTAATCTACCCATCTTAATTATGACTAAGTATAAAAACCACATAGCACATGTGTGTTTGAGTATCTATATATGAAAATTGTATCTAAAACAATAGCATATGTTAACATTTACAAATGTTGTGTGGCTTCATTTCACCCTTTCCGAGCTGATTCCTTTGGTCCTGATGCAATGCCTTTTTCACTCCTGACTACTCCCAGCTGTTGAAATGACTTTTGGGAACACAAGCTTCCTGAGAGCTACTCTGCATTTCAGTAGGTGTGAACCAGGCACAGTATGGGCAATTTCAGTGTCTCACAAATCAAATACACTTCAGGAACAGAAGATGAATTTGTTTAAAATTCCTCTAATGCACATTACTAGTTGGATAATGGTTAGGTGTCAAAAAGGTTGTGCATCAATGTAATGTCTGGTCATGTGACAAATACCTGATATTAAAACCTCACAGTTATAGTTATGGAATACCTGAGATTAAAAGGTCAGAAGTGGTTTTCCTCCATTACTTTGTGGAAGGTTCAAAACTCCAGCACTCAGCCACATGACACACTGAAGTTCAGCTGCCACTTTGATCTAACAACAGCCTATTTGAAGATGCTCACAGAGGCCTAGTCCCTTTAATTGTGGGAAGAATGACATCCTTGTTCACTGTCACAGGCACGGATTAGCCACTGGTTAATGCAGGTTTTCTTTTGGTTAAGTTAAGCTTGAAAAGAGAAATAAAATCTTGAAGCAGAATTGTTAGAATTTTCCAATCCAACTAAAAATTTTGACTTGCCGTTTTAAAAATCCTACAGCATTATAAAGGTGCTTGTGTGTCTGGTAATGTATGTTAAAAGCTGTTCAACTTTCCAAATATGAAAATGAGTCACATAATACAGATAATTTAGATTTTTTTCATAACACCTACTGATCCCAAAGAAAATGCACAGAAGCCATCAGCATAACTGATAGAGAGCAATTGAATGCTACTGCATTGGTTTGCTCCACTGTTACTTTTTCTAAAAGGCTATTATAATCTTTTGAGTCTTTCACCATATATGGGTCCAACAGCTAAATCCGAAAAAAAATCCTGTATTTTTAGAAAGCCACTGGATCTAAGATTATTGGCAGAGCAAAATTGCAGCACAGAAGATTCTGTCTTGGAGAATGGAGACATTTGATGATATATTTGTTTCCTGATAGAAATAGTCAAAGAAATGTTCTTGAAGCTAATTGCAATTGTTGCTGGTTTTCACCAATCCTTTACTGATAAAGGATAATAAAATAAAGCTCACACTTGAACATTTCTGAGAGTTAGCTCACTGTGAGAAACTGCAAGCGTATTTCTAGACCATCTGAGGATACCTGAGAATGCCAGAGGCATTTCTGAGGCAAAATCCAAGTTGTGACACTCATTCCTTGCCTTTAGAGGAATAAATAAATCTGCAGCTCTTCTTTGGTCAGAACTCAACAGACAGAACCTAGCCACAACCTTGGCACTTGAATCCATACTTCAGGATAGATGTCAGCATAATTTTGCTAGTCTAAAATGTCAGGGACATAAACAACCAAACGAAAAAACATGTGGTGATACTCAGTCTAGTTTGAAGAATCCCAGCAGGATTAAATTCAACTCCTTATCAGTTTAATTGAACATTTGCTATGGAATGTAGACAGTGCAAAAGTGAGCATTTCTGTATACTTTGAATGCCACCTTCCAAACTGGATCATTAGCTCTAGCTGCTAATGGAGTACTGCTATTAAAAATAAAAAGACATTAAATCAAAGGTCATTTCTCCTAATGGGAACCTAGTCAGTGGTTTTCACCTTGGAAAAGGGTGGAGTGGATTTTGTGCCTACCCAGCAACACACCCAGAGAAGCCCAGAATCATCAGGGACAAGGTTAAGCCAGTTCACTGTCTGTGCTCAGTGTAGACCCTCCCCTGCTCAGGGAATGTCATTCCCGCTTTCCTGAACTCCGCCTGCAGTATCTAGAGGAAAGCAGGCTCGCATTGTCTTTCACTACTCGCCCCAGGAAACATGATATCATTCTCAAACAAAAGCGGGAAAGCTGACAGATCTATTGAGATGGGTGTGACTACAGCACACACCTCGCTCGTCAGCCCCTGTGGAAAATTCAGTGACTGGCAGCTCATCGGTGATGGGCTGTCTGTGCTCTCCACAGTTTTATAGCTAATCTCTGCAAATGACTTGTTTCTCCTGTACTTGTGACTTAATGAACATCATTGCTGTCTGTGTCCAATAGGTATATGACACCATGCAGAGAAACAGGAAGGACAAGGAAAAAAGTTGAAATAACTGGACTTTCTTTTCTTCTCCATCCATAATGCTTACAGCACCTGTTATTTCCAAAAAGTGTTAAAGCTGGAAGTAATCTGAGGACTAAATAGGTTGAATCCATGTGCAGCTAAACAACCAAAAAACTGAAGCCACAGAAGAAGAATTGGTAATAACAATATGCAGCCTATTACAGCAATTGCTAGATAAGAATATTTCCAAACATGATTTCAACAGATTTAAAACGTTTTATTTTTTTGGTCTGCATTAACCTCTAGCCTTTTATCAATGCCAAAAGTAACATCTCAAACTTGCAATTTTATTGTTTACAGCTGTTAGCATGCTGCTAATCAGGAAGATCTGTGCAAAGCAATTGTGAAGAAAGTTGCATGGAAATGAGGACTTCTGCCTTTTCTTGCTAGTTTCTGGTTTTCATTGCAGGACAATTTGCAGTTCTACAGCACATTACAATTTTACTGAGAGATGGACTGGAATAACCTATATATATCTCAATACAATGGTCAAGGGTGAGTTAAGAGTCTAATGTTATCATGTGGCTTGTATTTTTCTTTTACAGATTTTTACAGAAGAAACTGACTAGAAAATCAAAATGAGGATTGTAAAAGTGATACTCAAATGTGGAGTAACTCTGAATCTGATGGCAGGAGGACAGCCTTCCTCAGGGCTCTGCATGTGATAGGTTCAGCAAGGTATCTCAAACATTAATGCTGAAATTACGATAAACTAAATTTGAATTAATTTAATATAATATTTCTGTATACCTTTCTACAGATATCTCTTATGATAACTTCTGACTTGCTGAACTAATGACATTTGCTGATAGTACTATATAACCATATTTGAAGTGTTTTTAATTGCTCTTATATTTTCTCCCTTTTTTGTTCACTGACTTTCATCTAAATTCCACTTGTGGAATCTTGTCTAAAATCAGATATTGGAATAGCTAATATCAAGTGTACAGCTTGTTCATAAAGTCAGTCACAGAAGAAATTGACATTTAATCTGTATTTAGAACAGATTTCTTAGGGAAAGACACCAATGGTTTTAAAGTTATCAGTTGCATGAAAAAAATTGTACCATTAGACAGAAACCCTGCTGCAACATTTCAACAAATAACTTCAACAGTTAAAAGATGCAGCAATGGATCCTACATGTAGTTAAATCACCCCCCGTTACTTGGCCCCAGTCCTGCCCTCACTCGCTCTAAGAGCTCTGCACAGAGAAGTGGACCCACTGAAACAAACATGAGTACTTAAATCAGTAAAGGTAAATGCTGGAGTGAAGGGTAGACAGTCACAGGGTAGGTGCATATTGTGTGAAAAACAAAGAAAGGCATGACAGGTCCACTACAGCTATTAAAGACAAAGTTTACCTGAAATCAACAGGCTGAATCCATAGAGAACTAGGTGTGCTAGAGGGTCCATGCTTTCCAAAGTATATCCATCCAGTTCTTACAGTCACTCATGGAGTATCTTTTCCCCAGGGTAGACCTTTAGCAGTTACTCTTGTCCTGCATGGTATGCTGTTTACAAGTCACAGGCAAGAAATCAGAGCACTGGTGCAGGCTGGAACAGTCTCACTGCTGTCTGAGTACAGGGAGTTTAAGTTCCTTTTTCCTGTTTCCTTTGTAGATTAGGATGGGAAAGGCAGGATCTTAAAGGCATTTTTGTATCAGCAGGACTGCAGGGCAGTGCAAATCCCATCCATCCAGCAATACATCAAAACAATTATCTGGAGTTGCTGGAGAAGCAGGGGACTGCTGTTGTTCACAGTCAGCAGAATAGGAACAATGATGGCATCCTACAGTAGGCGGGAGAGTGTAAGTAAAACATCCTCCACCTAGGTACAGTAGGTAGAAAATGCTAATATCTCCTTCTTGAAGACCAGATCTGCTAACTTCTCAGGGTGCTATTGTGTTTTCCCTTATTTATTTAATCCATATGAAAGCTGCTGGCTGCAATGCATTTCTGCACACAATAATAAAAATATGAAGTAAATAGTAACAAAGCAGCCAGCTGAATCCAGTATAGACCAAAGCCATCCACAATCCAGTGAACTACTCCCTTAGTTCATGTGTTTTATTGGAAACAATTTTTCTTTACATTTGACAATTGGAAACAGACTGAAAACTTGTTGCAATAATAAATCTCACACAGAGTTATTATGACTTCAGTGGGATTAAAATGCCCATATCACTCAGGGAGGTCTTGGAAGCTAAAACAAAACCCAAAGAAAAAATACAAAGAAAAGCAGAAAAAAAATTTAAATAAATGGAAAGGCAGCTCTCAAATATATAAACTGAATTGAAAATAAAGAGCAATCTTATTTACCACTTGACTAAACATGATCCATGGCAATATAACATTTGGAAGTTCTGTAGTCCTGCCAAGATGGCAACAGCCAGAATTGCTTTTATGGAAGTAGAGAAAAAGGAATGTTCAGCATAATTTTAGAAAGGGGGTACGGGTTTATCCTACTTTCACTTAATTTCCTTTTAGCTTTTGCTTGTAGTGTAGATTTCACAGAGGAAGTCCTTCATACCCAAGATCTATTGCCATGTGGAGAGAAGGGTTACAACCACAGCAAATGGGAAGGCAGCAGCCCTGAGTTCCTTACGTGTGTGCCTCCTGGCCCTCCATGAAAGCCAAACCAAGTAGAAATTTATACTGAAAATATCCTTTGGGTGCAAAAACACAGTATGAGGTACAAACACCACTAAAATTCCTTTTTGATGCTAAAAGGAGGCAGAATGTAAGATATTTATACGGTTTGGTTTCAGACTAAAAAAAAAACATATATATTTTGTCCATTTTAGATTTTGGAGAATATCTACTCTTTTTCTACACCTAGATGTGAAGCAGCAGTGATTATCTCTTTCCAATTGCACTTTAACTTTTATAAGTCTGTAAGTAGTGATCCCTCCAATATCAGAATACTTACTGTATTAGCAGATACTAAGTATTATCATACTTCCTATCTAGTGGATAACTGTTTTGTTGTTCATTTAACCTGTTTATAAGTTGGCCAATCCTCGATTATTTTTTAATGTTTTTTATTTGTTGAGGGATGGGGAGCAGGGAGGAAGGAGAGAGGAATTATGCAACTGCAGTCAAGGCTGTGGTTCTTCAGATTGCTATTGTAAGTTTAGAGGGGTTTTAAAAGTTTTCACTTAAATCTCACTTTCCTGCTGTGAAGAGGTCACTGAGGAGAAATGTGTCATGTCTCCATTTGAAATACTCCTAAATACAAAGCAATGCTCCTGATAATGATTTTGCAGTATGAAAAATGGGCCAGGTGAGCTGTTCATTCTTTTTTGAAGAATCAACTTGTGTAACTGATCATTTCATCTGCCATGATGACAAGGTAGTTATTTATCTCCAGGACAGAGTGGACAGCCTGAATATGCAGCATTCCACAAATTCAAGAAGGTTGCAAAGGCCTGCTGAGGCCAGAAGAGAGGAGATACTAACCCAAGTCAGAATTTCTTTAGGGTACCAGCATCAGCAGGACTGTGTATTTGATTTCTATTTCATTACAAAATTTCATTTTTGAAGAAATAAAGAATAGCATCTATAACCCAGCAAACAATAAAGTACTCCATTTAGGTCTGTTTCTATTTGGAAAGCTTTTAAGTGCCACAGTTTAAATACTCCTCCCTCTGAAGTCAAAATTAATCACATGATAAACTTTTTCTACTGCAGAATTTAAAGGATTTCAACATTCTGACTTAATCTCACTCAACATTATGTGTCTGCTAGGTCTATCTTTTCATATTTTCATCCTTATATTCCATGAGACTAGAGTGTAAGTAATTTTTAAGGTATAAATATATACAAATATCAATTTTGTGTTTCATGAACTAAAAACTGTATGATCTGATCACCCTCTGATTGGTGATTGTCTATCCCCACCACCAAAGAGTCCTTAGCTAACGGGGATACTAAGTCTCAGCCTGCACTCACTACTAACGACCTGAAGAATTCCAAATAGCCTTTGGCAAAAACAGATGGTCAGTGAAAGAAACTGGGCTAAAAGTAAGGATGGCACAAGGAATAAAATATGGTACTGAGTTACTATAACTTTTATTCCATGTGGGGCTGTTGACTACCAGGCTGTCCAATGAGCATCCTTGCTACATCCTCAGGTAGGTATGTAGCTGCATTCTGGCCCCTTAGGCCACACTCTCATCTTTTCGAAAGGTACTTGGAAAGACTCCAAAAGTTTCAAAAGAGTTCCCCTCTAAAACATCAGTTTTTTTGGTTGTTAACTGCTGATTCAAACATATTGACATCTTAACCCCCGATACAATGGCATGCACGAATTCAAATTAGTTGCAGCAGGGAAAAAAATTGTCTTCCAACATGTAAATATAACCCTAGCATTAAACATGGCTTTTCATAACTCTCTTTGCTGAAGGCTAATTTTATGATATGTCAAGTGCCCTGAACTCCTAATACCAGGCTTTCCTCCTTAGATAAGCAGCATAGTTGTCTCAAGGACAACCCATTCATACATGCTGTACCACATGGAAATATGTGAAGAGGAAAAAGAAACAATGCCACTGTACTTTAGTCAGGTAGATGTGTTAGCAGAAATCACATATCCTCTTGCAGTGTCTGGTTGTATTCTATTTTTTGGAACCAAGCCATTACTTTGGCCTTGACGTGGTGTTAATATGTGTTAGTAAGAGGCAGTAAAGGAACTTCAGGAATTATTACTCATCACAGTGAGCTAATGTGAAACAAAGATTCACATGGGGTTCACACCCCAACAAATGATGGGGTTTAAGCATAATTTCTCAAACAGATCATGTTCTCCTCTGCAACATGGCCTATGCAACTGAGGCCATCTGTAGCCCCTAAGCCATCTATCTGGGACCACCTGGAAGTGAGAGGTAGCAGCCAGGATGCCAGGGAGAGGACACGTGCAGCTGCTGGTGCCAGCACTCAGGAGGAGCACTGCCCCTACCACTTCAGTGGCAGAGGTAAATGGAGGGAGGTAAAGGTTTCTGGAGTACATGTCATGCAAACATGGATAGGACAGTATGGAGGAATGGTGCTATTGAAATGGGTAGTTCTGAGCAACTTTAAGGTGAGGTAGAAAAGTTAACAGTGTTTTTTGCTGCACCTCATTCTGAGGAGGTGCAGTTTCTTTATGCTTTTACTATTGCTTCTCCTGCATATGCGTACTTAGAAGGCAATTCAGGGTTGTAAACATAGCTATGATCCACTTTTTTTGCTCAGCATTTTTGTTTTCTTTTCTGAAAAGAGTTTCTCTTGGAGAACATAGCCTGGAAAATGGCTGAGTACTGAGCAGTATATAGAATAGCCTTAGCCAAAGGGAGCTGTTTTTTTTCCTGACTTCATGATAGTGAAATGAAAGAGAATCTACTGAATGGAATTAAACACAGGACCTGATGGGGATTTCAGGTTTCTTTCAAAGGGAAACCTCAGCTTATGAAAAAACACAGGAGTACTTTAGAACTTCTGTATCAGTAAAGTCATTGTGAAGGACATTAGGCCATTTGTCCAACTTCTGTGTTCTGAGAACTTTGACTTTGCAAGTCACTTCTATTCCTCTGAAAAATGCTTCACGTATGTTTTAGAATGGCCTGGCTGTTGTCAGCAGAAGGACAAAAAAAATTTGCTTCTCTGCTGTACTACTTTCACTGTAATTTTTTACAACCTACTTTGAGGTACAAATGAGTCTGTGTATCTATGTTTAATGGCAACAATTGTATATCCAAATATCTTTAAGATATTGATATTAAATCTCCTCAAATTATGCACAGCAATAATACTATTACTGCTTAAAGTAAAAGTGCATTAACAAGGCAGATTTCGTATTTTTTCCCATCTGGAGAAATAAAGATTAATTTCATAAGCCTCTTAATGCATGTGATCTTTGAAGATTGGACTATTGTTTCCAAGGACCAGGAAATGGGTCAGGTCAACTAGATCTCAGGGGTAGTGTTCTCAGCCATTAGGGCTACAAAAATTCATTCTTAATATCCTGTTTGCAGGACTTATACTATCTTCCACTGACTTATTATCACACTGTTAGTATGATTGGTGCTTTTTAATGGTGACTTTAAACAAGTACAACTTAGTGATAAATTTGCCGCCTTTTCAAAATTTGAGATTGGCAATCTTGCAGAAATCTTGGAAATCTGAAGGCTTCATTTAGAATTTTGTCTCTCATGCATAACTGTTAAAGTCACTGATGCAACTGATAATTTCTACTATAGTCACTATTTTCTTTTTCTGCTTAATTGTAAGAAGTGCTGAGGCCCCCCTATATCACGAGTATTTGTGGGCAAACTTGAGTTGTATGTTGGAGACAGAGGTCTTGCACCTTACTCATACTTCTCTGCACAGCAGAAATCTTGAGGCTGATACAAAGATACCAGTGTTCAGTGAATCAAGTTCAGTCACTTTAAATGAACGTAGCTTGCAAGGAATTAGCTCTGCAAGAGGAAACAAGAGTAGATAATTNAGCATTTCCTCCCATTTCACACATTTGGCATATTGTCCAGTTAGTCCTCCTTCCTTAAAGGAGGACCTCTAAGCGTTGAGCACAAGTCAGGGCAAGAACGTTTTTTCCTCTGCTCCAAGATTATGTCAATCACAACAAATGATTGATCAATGCTGGGATTTGAATTCAGATAATCTCTGTAGCAGTGAATGCTTAAAGGCTTCCTTCCTCTTTATTCAAAAATAAAAAGATGACAACTATTTTGTTTGGGAGGAATCCAGTTCCCTTCTGAATGATTCTGCATTTCAGAGCCTTGTTCTGCACATACAATACATGTATCATTTGGTGCTCAGCTGCTATTCACACCATGCAGGTGTTCAAACGAGCTCCAATTTTAGGACCACTTTCAGAATCTGAAGAGTTTTCACTCCAGTTGCTACATCCACCACACCCACTATCACCATGAGAGGCATTTCCAAGGGGCTCACTCAAAGCAGATACTTTAAGAACAGTTACAAAGTAAGCCTTTAATCTCTTTCTCCTCAAACTAAGACATTCTAATGGCTGCACATCTTCATAAGGCCTGCATTATGCCTTGTATTTTTGTTTTATGCTTGCAGCAGGAAAATAGAAGCGTACTGAAAGAATTTCCAAACACTTCACCCTGGAAACATGTCCCTACAATTTTGAAACAGCACATACTAGTACTAAGAACCATTAAGTAAAGTTGTCAAGCAGAAAGAACTCTCAGTGTTCCACCTGTCTGGAATTGCTTGCAGGAATATTGCATTGTTGTCTTCTAAGCTCACTAAGAGAAATTAAAAAATAAACTTATTTTGAAAGAAAAACGAGCTTTTTAAAATCACCATGAAAAGTAATGAAGGCAAGATGAAGCAGGAAGACCAACAAAAGGATTAACCTTTGCTTGCAGCAAAAATGCAGTTTGCTTGGATATATGATGATATCCCTGTATATATGGGAACAAGGTTGGTGTACTGTCATGCCATCATGAGCTGGGAACAACAGCAGTCATTCCTGTGCTCGTCCTCAAGTACAAGTAACATGGCAGCAACACATGCTTTGATTGTAGGCTTTGAAATTGAAATGCTTCTTTTCATACAGTGCGCCATTGAAGTGGGATGTGGAAGTGACAGTAATTGTCAAACCTGGTATCCTAATGCCTCAGTGACATCTTACTGAAGGGGGACTAGTTAAGGGAACTTTTAACAAACTGCATATATGTAATTACATGGAACTTGTTGAGATGCACCCACATGTGTAGAGAGGTAGCTGACTTAAGGCATTGCAAGTACCTTTTTTATTTTATGGTGGTAAGGGAGAGGCTTCTGAGTACTGAAAGCTAGAATGTGTCACTCTCCTTCAGGAGAGCAAGAAGAGTGATCTGTCCAATGACAGACTGGTCAGCCTCATCTCAATCCCTGAGAAAGTTGTGAAGCAATTAAGGCTGGATACGATTTCCAGACATATGAAGGATGGGAAGTTGATCATGAGCAGAGAGCACAGACTTATGAAGCAGAAATTATGCTTAACCAACCTGATAGCCATCCACAATGAGGTAACTTATAACATGCAAGGAGAGATGTGTGGATGTTGTTTACCTCAACATATGCAAGGTGTTTGCCAGAATTTTCCATTAAATCCTCACAGATAAGCTGACAAAGTACGGTTAAATAAGGAGGCTTGGGGTCACTGTGTGGTCAGTGGCCTGAAGTCCAGCTGGAGGCCAGCCAGTAGTGGAATACCACAGCCATGGATATGAGGGCAATATAGTTTAATGTTTTCACTGATGACCTGGATGATGGGTCAGAGATCACCCTCAGGAAGCTTGCAGATGACACAAAGCTGGGAGGAGTGGCTGATACACCATATGGGTGTAGTGCTGTTCAGAAGGATCTAAACAGGTGAAGCGGGCAGCCAAGAATACCATGCAGTTCCACACACTGGAATTCCACACAGATACATGCACAGTCCTGCCCCTGCGGAGGAACAATCCAGGCACCCATGCACACTGAGGGCTGAGTGGCTGGAAACTTGTTTTACTGAGAAGCACCTTGGGGCCCTTCCTGGTGTACACCAAGCTGACCAAGAGCCAACAATGAACAGCAAAACAGGCCAGCAGTATTCTGGGGCAAGTTAGGAAGAGCATTGCTAGGCAGGCTGAGGGAGGTGGTACTCAGCCCTGTGAGAGAGGTGAGCAGAAGAGATTTTAAATATCTCCACTCTGCAGATGCTGACAGTTAATACATGTCCTCTCAGTCTGAAGTAATAGCATAAAATGGATAAAAGATTGCCTGGGTAGAGAGAGACCTGTGTTACTGAATTGATGTACACACAGGAGTTTCAGTGAAAAAAACACTGTCTGGTACTTAAACCGTATTAAAAAAAAAAAAAAAATATATATATAGAGGTAAAGAAAAGGTGATTTTCACTGATTTTCTCTGACACTTGAGGAACTACATAAGGGTACAATTTACTCAGCTCACTACTAGGAGTGAGTTAATAATCTTCCAGAGGGAGATGAAACGCTTGCCACACAGCTTACGACTCCAAATCTATACAGTTCTTTTCAGCCACGGCTATGGCAGAACTATGACTGCTATCAAGGACCATAAGGGTGAATTGTTAAGAGAAAGAAAGAGTGATGACATTCTTACACAGAAACAGGTTATCTGAAGATCCTTAGGTAGAACAAGGAACAGAACAGCATGCTGGAGAAAGGGGTTTCATGACAGGCATCTCCTGGGAACACAGCAAAAACCTGTAAGCTTTACCATGCCATCTTACAGAATCACTGCCAAGGAATAAAACCTTCCCCTGCTCTGAGAGAAAGCAAAGTCAAAGCAGTCTGTTTTTTCAGTCTGCAGCTTTTTTCCATTGTTCATTGCAATATGTTATTCTAGCACAAGTGGAATTCAGGAGGTGATCTCTCTGGCTGATGGTTTGATTGGTGAGAATATTAGACTTCAACTTTATCTCTGCAAATAATGGGCTTTCTCTGGAATAGCTGAAACTCTGACAGGAAGGAAGAGACTTTAGTGGGAATTTCCCCTAGATAACTAGTCCTTAGTTTATAGAAATCCCATTCCATTATCTCTAAATATTCCAAACATATAAAGCGACACCACTCAGTGTGCTGACTTAGCAAACACAGTGCTTTCTGCACAGATCTTCAACATTTTTAGCTTACGTATTTTTTTTATACTCAAAAAGACAATCACAGATGTGAGGAAATTTAGTGACAAAAATGCAGAACTATTTTAATGGACTCAGAACATTTCCTAATAATTTCTCTACCCCAGTTTCATGAAGTGAGGTGCATAATCTACCTCTTTTCTGGAAAACTTTTCTAAGAGAGCAAAACAACTATAAATCCAGATCCCACTGCTTTTTCATAGTTTCTTTCTATAAGACTAGTTTACTGTTCAGCTAAGATTTCCATCTATAGTCAACTGTACTTTTTCTATTTAATCAGGACTAGCTTACAGGTGAAAGAAATTATCAATAAGCAGTTCTATATTACATGTAGAATGTGAGACAAATATAGAAATGGAATATTCTTAATCCAAATATTTTCTGAAGTTTCTGTATCATAAAGCACATTGTTATTTTCTATATAAGCCCTGGTTTTGGTCTATGTTGAAACTCTTCATTGTGGATTTTTGTCAGAGGTTTCATATGACACTGCTGCTTGAATCTGGAGGGAAAAAACATTGCAGAAAATACAAATAAGTTTCTCTGCTGTTTCCTTTACTGGTAAATACTACAGTGGTAAAATGCTCCACACACAATCAGTGTTAGCTATGTTTCACTACTTTTTATCAGAGTTTGCTCTTTATAATCACATCTTAAAAAATAACAAAGTTAATTCTCCGTTAAGAAATGAAAATTTGCTGGCATTTGCTTTTATTGTAAGATTTTACATTATGAAGCAATTTTGACTTTAAAAGATGCTTGTCATCCTTAGATGCTTTCCTTACTTGGTATAAATTGCTATATATATAGGTATCGTATGTTGATATTACCATTTATCTTATTATGCACTTAATTTAAGATAATGCATATGACAGCCTGTCAAGCAGTCCTGTTTGGCAGGGGTAGGACTACAAGGCAATTAGAAATTCAGTGTGTAAAGCAGACTAAAATTTCACATTTGAGATGCAATTCAGCAATGGGCCTCAGTAACTCATTGGGCAGTATTTCCTTCTTGTTTCTAAAATTCAGATGTTTATTTCTAAAAATTTTAAACAGTGCAAAAGGAGGGATAGTATTAAAACCTGTAACTTCTAAAAGCCTGGAAAAATAATTTTAAGAATATCTGTCACCCTAGAGGTGAATAAATTATCCCAGCTTTCCACACGGCCTTTGCACATCTCTCATTGTTGGTCCATTTGTGCAGGAAGGAAATGCCTGGGTTCAGTTCTTGGTGTTCTGTAAAGCTTCTATGAGAGCTTTGTTGTATTCTTTGACCAGCTTTCTCGAATTCTTCATTATTGGCTGGTAGTCACTCTCCTTACTTTTTGTTGCTATGACTGATTAAAAGAATTAAGGAAACAAACTGCTAGTATAAATATGAGCATAATCACAGATCACAAGGGAACTACAACACCATACATTACGTTCTGTGAAAATCGTCAAGGGATGAAAATAGTGAAAAAAACTCAGACTGGGGCTAAAAGATTTACACTTATTTACTAGCTGCCATCTCATGACAAGCACTGTAGAAAAAGGAAGCAATTACATGCCTAAGTCACTTTTGTTCACATATATATATAGAGAGAGAGAGAGAGAGAGGCAGTAAGTCCGTCATGAAGGACTTTGCCTATTGTTACATTGCAAACCAAACCATTTCAAGGCATTCAATTATGTACAGCTGTACAGTCTGGCTACAGAAGTCCCAGGTCCCAGTCCAAGAAAGCAGCCCCTCTCCAGTAGCCCAAGAAGACATAAGTACTCTGTATAAGGCTCTGCACTTGGATAGGCAATATTTCATACCAAGTTAGGAGATACTTTAATATCCTGATCAACTTTTTCTCTTAGTTTGTCTTAAAGTCTTTTCTGTTGAGAAAAAATGTGTCTAAGAGTATTGCCTTAATAAAATATTCCTGTAGAGCCTCCTTCAAAGAGGAGGTGGCTCCAACCATATTACACTGTCCAAGACTTTTTTCAGATATTTTTCTAAGAATTAGAGCACTTAGCAGATTTGAGAAATTGAATATTTGGTATTTGCAGAAAACAACATTATATCTATACATACACATATAGCTATATGTATCTCCTTTAATTATTAAATAACTATCATCATCAGTATTATTTCTGTGATGGCTAGGCTAACACAGAATTGCCTGAAATATATCCCCATGCCATTTTCTGAGACATGAAGGAATGTTCATTGTTCAACACACTACACTAGATGGTGGGGTCAAGTTTTGATGTTACCTTTACCAATTACATTTGTACTGTAATCACGTAACAATGATTTTGTGCATGTTAGAGATTTCAGATTCTTTAAATAACAATTTATTTTGTAAATAATTTTAAAGAAGTAATTTTATTGCAGTGAATTCACTGTCCCTAGAATATAAAATAAAAGCACAGCCTGGTCCTATTAAGATCTCTATCATAACTAAGGAGAAAAAATAGATAAATAGTACCAGATGAGAAGCACCATCAATTTTAATTAAAACAAACTTCAGTGCTTTTCCTAATTTCAAAAACTATCTTATGAAAGCCATTTGCAAATCAGCAAGTAATGATTTTGCTGATATGATTACTGGAATGCAACTTGTTAATTTGAATCCCATAAAGAGAGAGCTACAAGACAGTTTCCCCACCCCAGCACGTTTCCAAACAATGCTTCACTGGCAGATTAATATCAGATAAGACTGGAGAGATGCAAAGATGAACTTTGTAAGAAACCTAGCAGCAAGCCTGAGAAAGAAGGAAAAATTCCAGACTGCAAGGCAAAGGTTATGCTTTAGGACTCTGTAAAACTCTTTCAGACAACGCATGCAAGTTTTGCTATATATAATATCTACCAGCTAACCAGATATTTGCAAAGGATTGCCTTTCCCCTCCTCCCCTGTCTTTTGCAGCCCATTCCGTCCTGTCTTATTCTGCTGGAGGAAACAGACTTCTTCCTCAGTGTGTGAATTTGACTCTTACTTCTTAAAGAAAAGGATACACTCCTTCATCATAAAATTATTTTGCTCATGGTGCTGCCACTTCCTCTCCAAATTTGTAAGCTGAAAACACAAAAACACAAAAAGAGCCAAAAGTGAAAACAGTAATAATTACACACATATTTTACACAAATAATTTTGTATCAGTACCTTGTACTTTATCAACTGATTAGATCAAAGTTATCTCACATAAAAAACACAGAAATGAGAAACAATGGCAAAATGCTTTTAAAGCTGCTGATGATTAACCTGCATATGTAATTTAGCACTTCATAATCCATCTATATAAAAGCATTGTATGCAACTGCAGTGACAGATGAAAAAATCAGATGAGAATTCAAGATTTGTCACAAAATAAAGTTAGCAGGCAAGTCAGAAGTAAAAAGGTGAACAATTCAGGGAGACACTAATTCTCATTATGCTTCATATTATTTAGATGGAGCTCTTCTTAGAATCAGTAAGATCTAAAATCACCAAAGATACAATATTTCCTGACACTGTCTTGGACTTTGCACTACACAGAAGAAACTTCCTTACTTCCATAGTTAAGTTTCCTGTCTGATGCCAGAAGTTGTGATAAGAACAGAGCTGCAGCAAGAAGATTGTAGGAGTGTGGGTTCAGCGCTGGCACTTCTTCAATACTTTCAGCATCAACAGGAAACTAATGTGGACATTACATTGATGGCTGCTTCCTTACAATACAATTTTATATTTGTTTTTCTGATGCTACTGTTCAAGGTTCTGCATTTCAAGATATGAAGATGTTATTTTTAAAAGTAAAACTGAAAACCATACTGAGACTAAACTTTAAGTGGAAATTAAGGTAATAAATATGGAAAATATTGCAGTATTTTACTTTAAAGCTTTCCTTAAGCTATTTCCATTAAGAGATGAAAATAGTTTCCGTATAATTCAAACCTTAACAGTAAAGAATCAGTTATCTAGTGTACTAGTTCGCAGCAAACAAGGCAATAATTTATTTCCAAGACTAGGTATTTCTGACTAATTAGAATTGTTATTGTCTTGCTTATAGACTGCTGCAACACAGACAGTAAAGGAGCCTGGAACTGAAATACTTACTATCTTGCACACAGAAAAGGAAAGATTCAGTGTATTTTTATAGTAAGTGCTTGAAGACCAGTTTACCTCTTGCAAAATTGCCCAAATCCTCCACACTTATGAACACTATTTGTACTTCAAAATGCTTGATGAATGTCAAATAATCAGTTATTATAAGACATACCTTAATTCACCCTCATTTTTTTTACACTCAGGACATAAAAAGTAAAGAAACAAATCCTTTTCACATACATAAAAATAGAACTGCCACAGCTTAATGAACTGAAAAAAGTCCATACAACTACTATTTTACATAAAATGTTAAGCCTCATTATGCAAGTATCTTAACACTGTTTGGGTATTCATTTCTAATTTACCTAAACCCCAGAATTTGATCTTGGCAAAAAAGATTCACACTATCTGAAGTCTTCCATACTTTGGCATGTAGCTTTGAGGATTTATATCATCACCCTAGAATGATTATAATAATCCTAGGCTACAAATGGACACATATGCTTTAGTCAGAGCTATGCATTCTCACTTCTCCACAACATTCATTTCAGAAGAAAGTCAGCTTAAACATGTACAATATGACCTTCAGCTTTTAACTGTATTAGAAAAAATAACAGTTCTAAAGGACAAATATCTCAACAACCTCAATCAATAAAAATCCAGTGAAATGCATAAAAAAAAATCAGTTTCCCTTTCCATCTTATTTTAAGGTTACCTATTTTTCTTCTGTGCATTCAAACGTATATACCAGTTAAGTTCTGCTGCCAAAATGACAGCAATTTATGTGTGTTTATAATGAAAGAATAGAAGACACTCAAGAGGTTATAAACATCTTCTTTCCTGATTCACTTTTGAAATGTAAACATACATATATACCAAAGTTGTTTAAATGTGAACAGACCCTAAAACTCCAGTGGCCTGCAAGGAGTAGAATTGGAAAAAGGAAAATGGAATTAATAGCACAGATTTAAAGGAAAACAATATCACTGTGACTTTAAAAGCAAGAGGGATCATAGCTAATTAGTAGTGACTTTTTTTTTCCCCTGCAGCTTCCTTCTAAGTTTGTCCTCAAACTACTTAAGCAAAGGAAGGGCAGAAGGTAGAGAGCTCTGAGCAAGGTAAGTACAAACACTTAAACAAAGGATTCACATAACTTTTAGCTAAGAAAGATCTCTACTAATAATCCGAAGTTGACAAGCCATTTGTTGGCACAATATTACCTTTTGTTTGAAAACAGCAAATACTGTTACACATTTACAACACACGACTTAGAAAACTCACTGAGAAGGAACAAACAGATTCTGTCTGTATAATGCTTCATGTGTATGAGAAAACCAAAACCAAGAAACACACAACTGAAGGGATAATATATAACATGACCTATACCTGAGAATGGGTCTCATTTTCTTGCAACTCCTTCTTTAGTGTCTCATACTCTATATTCAAATGCTCCATTATTTTCTTAAAAGCGTGACTGCGTTTCGTTAATTTTTCTTTGTCATCCTCGAGTTTCTAGTTAGGAAAAAAATCCAACACAAACTGATTAATGGATGAGTTCATTTGCTGTAAGCTTCAGGCACATAATTTCAATTTACCTCTCAAGATGCTACTTTTTTTTCCTTTTAGAACAAGACCACATACATATGCATAAAGAACTCATATGCTTTTCTCTAGCACTGCATGCTCTATCCCAAAAATAATAATCAATGATTATGACCAAGTTGTACGCTTAGACAATACTGTATGAGCACTAGTGGGAATGCTGTTAAGAATTTGTAGGAAATTCTCTTTTGCTTGTGTTTTGTGTCAGATTGTTAAATTCAAAGCTATGGGTAGTCATAAATTGCATAAGAGTTTAGCTGAATTGCTAAAATAGAATGGGGAGATTTTGTGAACGGAGGTTATCAAAAGATATACAGCTGAATACCTGCTACATGTACCCAGTTAATAAGTTACACATATAAGCAAAATAGTATTTGGATTCATTTGCACTGATGTGCAATCCTGTTTTTCAGCTGTCAGAAGGACTGTCAGTCACAAAACTGGATTCCCCTCCACTAGCTATTCAAAAGCACCACACTTTGTTTCATCCTTTTCATTACCTTTTTCTTTTCTTCTCCTGATGCTTTCAGAGCTGGCAAATTATTGTAGATCTCCAACTCTGCTTTTGTCTGTTCAATTTTGTCCTTAAGAGAAGCCAGTTCACCAACCATCTTGCCCTCCAACAGTTCCATCTTCTGTAGGTCCAGCTGCAGTTTTTGACTCTCTAGATCACCAGAAACACAATCTCTAACTAACAGTACTTTTTGTTTCAAAATACACAGCCCATTACATAAAGATTTATGCTATATTTAACCAATATAAACAGCTCCTAAATATACTTCTGATTTTTTATATTTATGGGAGCAATTAATGTGAAGGAATAAAAAATTTGATCTTCACAACCATGCCAATACACTACATACACTCAGACTCATACACTACAATTACTGTATTATAATCCATAAGTGAAGAGTAATGAAAATGTGATGATCTGTATCACAGTGTTTCTATTTGTAATGTTTATAGCACCACACAATTAATTATAGCACCACAATCTTAAAGCACTGGTAATAACTTACAAAAAGTTTATTGCAATGCAATAAAAGTGCAGACAAAATGCAGACAAATCAAAGAAGTGTTTTTATGAGTTTTTTAGCATCATGTTATTTTTATTTGTGCTGCTTAGCAAAACTTGCTGTAAACATTTGCTTTGTACAAGAAAACACTTTCATATATCCTTCATATATTCTTCAAAAAAGAAGTGTCACAGCTTACAACATCAACATAGGCTACAGTACACAGCATTTACTTCTGAGATGCCATTAAAAACATAACAGAGCTATGTAATAAAGGAATTAGAACTGTGGGTGGATTCTGACATAAAGAAGACTGTAGAGACTGAAATTGTCCAGACATGTGAGAGAGAAGAAACAATACAGATACACGAAGTAATAAAAATACTTTGACTCAGTCTTGGAGTAAATTACCTACCCAGAGTCAGGAAGGACTAGATGGTGGCTAGACTTAGTTTGGATGGTTTTGCGATCTGACCTGTCATTGTATTTCATTCATGCTCCTGAACATTAAACACATGGCTACCTCATCTTATGCTTCAGATCTGTGTCTAACTCAGAAGAACAGTACAGATAATGCAGTTTTCTTCCTACATTCCAAAGTATCAGGAAATATGGGCTATTGAGAGGGATGAGACTGCACAAAAAAATCTTTTCTTGGCATAGGTTTGCATCTTGAGATTTGTGCTTATCTGCTGAAACCTGCCCAACTTAACCAAGGTAGTATAAATCTTTAAGGCAGAAGAAAATAGATGTGTCCATGTGATAGAAGGAGAGTTCACCTTTCCAAAAACTGTGGGTATAGCTCTGTCAGTGGACTTATATGGGAAAATCTCTCCTGATCAAACAAAAAACTCTCAGAGAAAGATTTTGCTACTCATCTCTCTGCTTGTGTATTTATGCCATACACTTATATATTAGAGTGAAACACTTGCTTTTATCAACATTTCTGGCATATTACAGAGCACTTTCATGATTTCTTTAGGAACCTTAAAATAAAAAAAAATTACAAACCAAGATTTTTGTACCATTTGCAATTATTCTGAGGAAAGCTTATCCACAAGGTAAGATTGAAAGTGTCCTCTATGTGCAATGAGCATCTATATAAATATGAAAAATTCCCATGCAAATTAAAAGAAGGATTTTAAATTAAAATATTTTTGATTGCTTCACATGTAAGAAATTCACAGTCTGCCTTCCACTGCAAAGGACTTAAGAAAACACATTCACTGTGTCTACAATGTTTTATAACTGCTCAGTCTTTCACAATGAAGTTTCTGGCATTGGTCAATGACAGATTGTAAGCCACAACTGAACAGATCACCACTTTACTTCACTTGCTCCTACAGCACTGTGGTTTAAAGACAAATGCTTAAGGACATCAGTAAACAAGAGTTTTAGACCAGAAACAGTAAAAAATAAAATTATAAAATAAATTTAGATGGGAGAGAAATAACAGGAAACAACTATAGATGTTCATGAGGATTTACCTAGGTCTCATCATAGCATTTTCACTTTTTATATAGTTGTTCTAATATCTGTATTTTGTTATTTTGAAATTATACATAGTTGACCAGTTGGAATTTATTTTACATGTAAAGAGTAGTACCAACCTAAATGCCAAAAAGGCAAAAAAATTTCTTGGACTGTTCTGTGTAATACAACTATGATGAGACTGCAATGGATATTCCTATCCATTCACACTTTCTGGAGAAAAGGAAAGAGACTGGAAGGGGAAAATTTTATCCTTATCCAGCAGCAGACTCAATGAAAAAACCTCAAAACTAAAAAAACCTCAAAATTCCTCAAAGGGAAGAGACAGGAAGAGGATGCAGCCCAGTTCCTTCTGATAGGCCATGAAGTTGCAGCATCTATCATGCAATGTGTACACAGTGGCAAATTCTCAGAACAAACTGCAGTGACCCAGGGAAATGTTTTTGGGAAACTATGCCATCAGCACTTTTGTTTACCCTTCATGATTTCCTTTTTTATTTTTTTTAAGGGTTCTGCTGGTGGACGTTTTATATCTTTGTTACAACAAGAAAATATGGAAATCCAGATTTTAATCATAACAAAAGAATCCTGAAGATGACTGTGCTATAAATCAAAGATTAGAAGGAACTTCAACTGTGCAAACGGAGCATTCACTGTATTTCTGAAAGAATCTTGTTTGTTATGCTATCTGTGAATCCTAGCTGTCAGACATTTCCTTAGGAATAACTTAAATTGTCTGCTAAAAATTATGTACTATAACTTCCTCCTCTTCCCTTACAGAGAAAGAAATTTTTCTTTCAATAATGCCTCTATAACACTACATGCTTCCAAAACATCCTTATATTGTAAAATAGTCAGAAATTATGCTTATATGGAAGAACAAAAAGTCATATTTGAACTTTTAATATCAGGCCCAGAAATTTAAACTACACTACAACTGCAAAATGAGTATTTGCAGATGAGCAAACACTAGTGTTAAATTACACAACAGAAAATCAATTTCTCTAACATTTTGTGCCAAACAACATCTTATTTGCTCATAACGATTTTGAAGTCACAATACTGGCTCCTATTTTGAAAATTATTATGAAGTACAACACAAAACAGCCTTCTAAGAAAATGATTTATCATTCTTAATTCCTGCCCCTTCCTTTCAGCCACACAAACAAGGAAAGCTTTGCTGAACCAATAATGATATTGGCAAAGACACAGAATTGTGAGGACAATCCTACCATAAACAGTGCAAATAACGAACTAAAGAGATACTTCTTACAGGAATGAAAGAAAACTACGGTCTCCTTTTTGAAATTACAGAGAACATCCTCAAGATGCTAATAAGTATTTGAGTATTTAGAAAATAAAGTCACAATGAGTATTCACTCTGCAGAACCAAAGCCTCAGGATTTGAGAGCTATTCACTGTTGTTGGTTAATTGCCTGTGGTACATATCCATTTGGAAAAGCATAAACCATAAGCAAGTGATACTAAGAACTACATTTACAAATAATACATGGTTGTATAACTGTGCAAGACTCTGTTTCAGTTTATTAAACACTTTATCAAGATCATGAAAGATTTTATTTTGAGGTAAGTGTTAGTAAAATCAAATTCTAGCTCAATTCAACCCCTGTATTGAAATACACTTGTTAAACACATACCTGTGCAAGGAAGATGATAATTTAGTGATAATAGTAAGGTAAATATAAATAAGCATACACACCTATTATAAATACATAGTATACAATATCTAATAGATAATATAAATAAATAAATTTTAAAAACCAAATAGAAACAAATTGATGAAAATAAATAACTTGTTACCCACAAGCATTTCAATTTGTGAACTTACCACTGTATTTTAATATTTGGAGATCACTTGATAGCTAATATTTGGAAATCTTCTACATTATATCAGTGTAACAATGCAGGTAGTCTTTATTACTTTAAGGGATTAATTAGAAAATCTGCTGCTGATCTCACCTGTAATCAGATTCTTAGCAGTGCTCTGTGATTTCAGCATTTCGTTTGATTTGAAAGTGAGGTCTTCCTGCATGATCTTCAGCTCTTGATTGGTAACAGATGAAATTTGTTTCATATGATTCAGATTCTGTGTGTTACCAACAACAATGATAAGAACATGCTGTATTTTTGAAACAACAACTGGTAACTGGACAAGTAAGAAACTCTCCTGTCCTATGACACTGTCTGTTATTTGAGTGACTTAAATGTGAATGACTTGCATTCTGCCAACTTCTGATAAAAGATGCATTGACAGGCCAGCACAGATGAAATAAAAATGCAGCAAATATAAACTGTGCTGCCATATAGGTCTGTTGTAAAGTAAGTGACAGTGCCTAAAATATACCTTATGGTATACTATATTGAAAGAGGTAAGAGACAATTAAAATAATCATAGAGCATTTTATAGTATAAAAAAATCCATGGGAGCCAAAAACATTAAAAAGAATACAAGTCTGGAAAGTGAAAAAAATGCCAGACTGGAAATGGGAACAGTTTCTGAACTGTTACATTATTAATTTATAATATTTACATTAAATATTATGCATCAGGGTACTTCAGACATACTTTTAGTAGATCAGAGGGACAAAATGAAACATTTTTAGTTCAGTAACACTAGTGACAGAATACCCATGAACTGAGATTTGCAAACTTTGGATAAACAAAATATTTCAATAGTTTTATCTGCGGTATTTGGAAATGTTTATCATTATTAATGTTAGCTATAGCAGAGATGAAGAGTTATAGAAATTATGAAAATATTCCTTTGTTCTGGTTACAATATCACATACTGTTCAAAACTCTTCCCCCAGAAAAAGTGAGAAATTAATCCTTTTTTTAACTGCAGCTGTACATGGTTTAATGTTTAATCATTTTAAGAGACTATCATGTAGATAAATACAAATATATAAAATCCACCATCCTTCTTTATCCAGCCACTCTCTTGTTCCATGTGTCTGAAGTCCTAGCTCGCCAAAGGAGGATGGAAATGCTACATGCTTACCCTGCTCGAGTGCTCCAGGAGTGCAACAATGTTGGCTTCTATTTGGACCTTTCGTTCCAATTCCTGATTCTTCATGTCTTCAAAAGTTGCTAGAAAATCTAGAGATTAACAAACATGAACAAGAAGGCTCTTACTTTTATGGTTGCAATGTTGTTTCCAGTCAAAACTTTGTATTAAATTGGAAGAACTACAGTTTCAGATCGGTTACTTTAACTGTTTTTTTAAAAGCCAGGTGGTAGAGACCTTGAAACTTGTCAGCTTATTGACCTTGTTTCATTTGAGTGCTGTGTATTTCACAGATTCATAAAAACTCTTGAATGCAAGAGAGTGCAAGAGCTCATCAAATTAATTCACTTGCTCCAGGACAAAACCAGCTCTACATCAGTAATTCAGATGTTTGTCTATATTCTTCACACACAGAACTCCTGATAGATATCCTGGACAATCTGTTTCAATGCTTGGTAAGTGTTATTGTTAGCAAGTTTTTACTAATATCCAACCTTGAAATCTGAATTCTGCACCTAGTGGTATATTACTCCTTTTCTATCCTCCACATATATGTAGAAATAAATTATTCCATTATTATGTGGAACAGCCTTTTTACACATTTGACAATTGTCATAAATTTTCTAAAATGAAAGACAAATTCTTTTTATATCTCCTTGCAGGTCATGCTTTCTCCATAACACCATCAGTTTTCTTCAGGACTGACAGCCCCTTTCTTTATATGCAGAACTCCCATCTGAAGACTTTGATGCACAGGGAAAAAGATTATTTCAGATGTCTAAAAAATTACACTCCATTGTACACCTACTGTTGTGGTATTTTCCTTGTTAGTTTGATACTGCTCAGCCATGTTCACTTTGTCTTTCACTCTCTGAGCCATACCACATAGCTGTACCTAATGAACCGCGCTCTACTCTGCATTTTCGCTGTTGATCATCTTGAGGAAATAGATATAAGAAGCCCTAATTTTAAAGAATTACATTATATCTACAGTCTTCCATGTTGAACTTCTGCTTTTAATCACTCAATCCATTAATTACAGCTTTGCTTTCATAAAATCAAGTTGTGCTCCTAAGACATTTAATGGTTGATGAAAAGCCTTGAAAGACACTCTGAATATTTGTGACTGTCCTGTAAGATATCAATTACCTTGTCTGCAGAACAAGAGTGTAGAACTTTATGCAAAGATCAGGACATCAGTTCTTTGCAGCTATAAATTAACTTTTTTAACAGTAAAACAAAACCTGTAATTTAGTGAAATTAGGCTTAATTTTATATATATATTTATATTTATATAATATTAGGCTAAATAATATTAGACAACTTACTGTCCATGCTTTCTTCCCTC
>VXBC01002332.1:117519-130550 GCA_013399945.1 Ploceus nigricollis | reverse complement strand
ACTTCTTCCTGATATACAGCCCTAATTACAGACATCCTTACAGTGCACGTACTTCTCTGTAAATAACGAGCTTTATGTGTGAACCTGCAGCTCCTCTGACAATGATATTTCCAAAACACAAGCATTAAGACAGAGTTAATTATCTACTAGGAAGCTTTATTTTGGTATGCAAATATCCTGACATTTTCTTCATTTGATGAATGATCAAATTAAATATGCAAGTCTTTTTCTGTCTCCAGAATTTCTTTAACTGATTATAACTCAACTTGCTTGTAAATCACCTGTGGCATTTAAACTCATTGCTTCCTCTACGATCTGGAACTTGACACTTCAGCATACTACAGTTAGACTTCCCTATTGGCTGCTGATCCAATTAAATCCAAGATGATTATAAGAAGTTGCTCAACTTAGTCAATCTTTTGCTAAGGATATAGGTTTATTATTTTTTTACACTGCCTGGTTATTCATCAGGTACAAAGGTTGAAGAAAAACAAAGCGCTGTTTTACCATATTATTTCTTGTCAGCACACTGAAAAATCTACACACGTGTATATATGATACCTCTCAGAAGCAACCGAAAGGTAAGACACTTGGCAAGTCTAATTCAAAATGCAGGCAAAGATTTATTACTGTAGCTTTGTTGCTAGACTGGAAGCAAACACATCTCAAGGTACATTCAAATTTCAGGAATTAGTATGAACCTTGGACATGCTAAGTTGTTAAATAAATTCTACTCCATTAAAAAGCTCGGGAACAGACTCTGAAAACCAGACCAATTCTATAAACACAATTACCTTCCCAGAAAAATAATTACATTATTTTAAAATTACATAAATTTCAAAGTTCTCAGATGGAAATTTTTAAGAAAGCTCTTCTAATTACAAGGAAATATGAAAGTACTACCAATGTATTGCCAGTGTATTACCAGGCTAAGTCTCTTTTCGAAGCAGTTAGTTTCAGTAGCANTTTCAGTAGCAGCTTGTAAAATCTGGTTCTAGTAAAATGCTAAACTGCAACTAAAATGACAGATTCTTTCCTGTTCTTTTATTGATTATATGGGTTCACACACACAAAATGTAGGCAGTCACATTTGTAAGAAATCCCTACATTTTCAGCAGAAACTTAAGTAAGAGCTAGGAGCTATGTTTTAGACTTAGACATATGTACAACTTAAATTTTCAACTTGGTTGTTACTAACTTACAGCTTAACATTAAAAACAATACTTAATATATTTTCCCATTCTATTTAATGCAGGTNATAGGTTTATTATTTTTTTACACTGCCTGGTTATTCATCAGGTACAAAGGTTGAAGAAAAACAAAGCGCTGTTTTACCATATTATTTCTTGTCAGCACACTGAAAAATCTACACACGTGTATATATGATACCTCTCAGAAGCAACCGAAAGGTAAGACACTTGGCAAGTCTAATTCAAAATGCAGGCAAAGATTTATTACTGTAGCTTTGTTGCTAGACTGGAAGCAAACACATCTCAAGGTACATTCAAATTTCAGGAATTAGTATGAACCTTGGACATGCTAAGTTGTTAAATAAATTCTACTCCATTAAAAAGCTCGGGAACAGACTCTGAAAACCAGACCAATTCTATAAACACAATTACCTTCCCAGAAAAATAATTACATTATTTTAAAATTACATAATTTTCAAAGTTCTCAGATGGAAATTTTTAAGAAAGCTCTTCTAATTACAAGGAAATATGAAAGTACTACCAATGTATTGCCAGTGTATTACCAGGCTAAGTCTCTTTTCGAAGCAGTTAGTTTCAGTAGCAGCTTGTAAAATNTAATCTGAAAACTAAAATAATACTACTAATCTATATTTATAAATTGCCAGGTTAAGACCTGCTCTGTTTCTGAACTTCTAGGAAGCAATATCTTTAAAGTACAAATACGCTGCAAGACCTAGATGTTAAAATGGTCATTTTGGGAGTTCTCAAAGTGCATCATGTCTTCCACTAACAATACACAAACTGGCTTAAAAAACATGCAGGTCACCAGTACCACCACTAACAAGTGCAAAACTTAATACGGAACATAATTCCACAGGGCTGCTGCTGCTAGCACTCCTTGTCCCTGCCATGGATAATGGCTAAATGGCAAAAGGTTTATGAACTCCCTCTGTATTCAGTATAGGTTTCTGACAGAAGTAGAAATACACAATGGATCAGAGCATTGTAAGTGGCATTTATCTTCCTATTCTTTCCAAAAAGTTATGAAATTTCCAGGCTGATTCAGTTTAGGTGAATGAAGTCAATCCTCTGACATACAAATATATAGAAATTATCAAATAGACTTAATCAGTTTGTTCCATGACCTCATTTATTTCATTATGATCAGCAAAAGCCTCCCAGCACTCACTTTAAGGACTGGTGGAGGTTTTGTAAATCTGACAGATTGCCTATATTTAGCATTGTTTGTGCAATTAAACTTCCTCATGTAATTTCCCCCACTCTTTCCTGTTAAATTCAGTGAATGTTCTGTACAGCTCACTTTAAACAAATATCTTACACTTATACCTTTTGGGTTTCTATTACTTTGCAAGATAGAAATCTGGCAAGGAGATACTAAGATTAACTTGACACCCTATCTTTTCAGATGCTTAAGAAAAGCTGGAAAAAATAAAGGTTCATTACCTTTTACATAACATTTTCATTCAAGTATAATGAATGGCATAAACAGGGACTAACTTAACATCTCACAGATATGGTGTAATATTTCTGCTCAAAATTAATAGATACTACAAATAGTGTCTGATTCAACAGCAATGACTGAGAGATGTTAATGTCACAGTAAATACCATTTGTATTTACATAGGACCTTTCCTAACTTTCAAAAAATAAGGCTTGAATCTGTACAAGAATTCCGTCACTAGAGATTGAACCATGTTTACTTAGTTCCAAAGATCAGAGCAACAACTATACCTTCATAACAGACAAGTACAGGTTTATGTCATGTTATAGGTTATATTACAGACAAGAAAGAGATGAAAAGATTTATCTTCCAAGTAAATATTCACAAAAATGCTTAATAACTTACATAAGAACATAAAAAAATCTGACTGGACAAACCAACAATTGTCTAGTAGAGCACTCTGCCTCTGTCAGAGCAACAAGAGAAATTGAATGGGGACAGCATGCAAGCATCAATACTTTCTGCACTTTAATCATAGTCTTCCAGTACCCATAATTGCTTTAACAGGGATAATAATGAGTACAGCCCTGCCTATTTGTTTTATACATTTATGATACTTTTCTCTGTAACTTGTCTAATCAATCCCTTTTCTATTTGGTGATACAGTATGCACACTGGATTTTAGGTTTGGCTCAATTAAGTGAAAGCTGAATTCATTAATTCTGATAACCCCTGTTTTTTCAATTAATTTTACATTACAAAGTATTTTTGTAGAACAAAATTTATTAAGCTATCATTGAAATAAATGTATCTATTAATTTGTTAAACTACCACTACAAAAGACACCAGTAATTCTGGTCTTGATATGCAAAAGTGTTGTTTCTTACTAGGCTCCAAACATGAAACTCTATTGGCTTGTGACCTGGGCTGGAACACTGTTTTTGAATCCAGTCACTGCTGACTGCAACATTACATTCCAAACTGTAAGTTTTACATTGATCTGAACTACTCTTATTTTTGAAATAAGAAGGCATTTTGAAGCAGAAGGCATTTTAAAAACAGTTTCATAAACATAAAAGTCTTGAAGAAAGAAATACAAAAATGCAAGTAAGAAGTGGTTTTCTATGTAATGGACAATTAGCTGATGGTAGTCATTGTAAGTGGGTGAATAACACTGAAACATATTTGAGGTGATTTTGTATCTCAGATTCTTCCAAACAACAAGAATGCTTCTTTACGTATCTAAATAAATATACTCTTTTCAGAAAACAAAAATATTTCAAGGTATTGAGAGAAAAGACTCAAATCAGAAAAGACTCTAGCTATGCTAAACTTTAACACAGAAAACCAAAAAGAAGTGCTACAGCATATATAGATATATAACAAATTTTTAGTTGAAGGTCTACTCTAAAGATGTTATTTTAAATTAAGAGTAAACATAGATTTTTTTTAAAAATGCATTTTAGAAATTATATTTGAATTAATTTGCAGTCTTGAATAAATTTCCTCTATGACATCTTCTTTCCAGATTACGTAGGAAAGGAATTCTTTTTTTACCCAACAAATAATACATTCAAACTATTAATTCCAAAATGGTATGACAAACTGGTTTCATTTTGGATCACATAAAGACCCATGCATCTAAGCACAAAGCTCAGCACTAAGTCCTCTGGAACATCAGGTCTCTAGACACTAGGAGGATTCATTTCACTCTATCACCAGACCATGAATTTATTAAGAAAGATGTAAATAAAACTTAAGAAAGATGTAAATAAAACTTAATTAAGAGCAATATAACTTTTCTTTTAAAGTGACAGCATTAAAAAATAGAAGATAGTTTTCTCTTGCCTTTAAGAGTCCTCACTGAGACACCTTCTTTAGTAGACCTTACTATAGTATTTAATTGTTGTCATTCTCTTTTTTCAATAGGTTGCTTGTGAGGAGTCTGCAAAGAACCTCTTTAATATCTCCCTCAACCTTTTTCAAAACGTTACTAAATTAAGCCTCAAAAACAATAAAATCACTTTAGAAGATCATGACAAAGAGATTCTTGGACGTTTTATTAACCTCACTGAACTTCATCTGAATGAAAATAACATTACTGTACTGAACAATAACAGCTTCTACAATCTGAAAAATCTCATCACTCTGGATATTAGCAACAATTGTATTAGCACAGTTCATAAAGCAGCATTTGCAGGACTAAATCAACTCTCAGTGTTGAATCTATCCCATAACATGATTGCTCAACTGGATTCAGATACATTTACTTCTCTAGAAAGTCTGACAGTTTTAAATCTACAGTATAATTGTCTGAAATATTTTCATATAAAATCACCTTTTAAACTGATTAGAATTGTTTTAGTTGGAAACCCATGGATCTGCTCCTGTGACCTCCTTGACTTACAGATATGGCTAACTGCCTCCAATGTGACATTGGGTAAGTTTTGGTAAGAGCAGCATTTAATATTTTTTTTACATCAAATAACTTTACTGCGCATTTTTTTTCTGATATGGATAAAATCCATCATCAATTTACCTGTATTATGCAGTAATACAATAGCTATCCATGAGATTTTTTTTAGAGTGCCAAAAAATTAACAGCATCTCATAGCCTTTTCACTGCTCACATTCACAGAAAATGAAAGCAACACTACATGTACATTCCCAAACATGGAAAAAATCTCCATCAAGATGGCAGCTATCCAACCAGCTGTCTGCAAAATTGAAAAGACTCCTTCAGAAAACACTGTAACTTCCACTCCTGCGGTTAATCTTAGAAGTAGTGCCTTAACAGCTCTGACTCCAAACAACATCACTGGCAACAATGGAACTCATGCAGGTAATACACAGATATTTCACTTTACTGCTTATGAGCTGTTTGATTTGCCATTCAATGACTTTATACTGCTTTGCATTCCTAGTACACTCTGACTCTTCCATAAAAGCCAGGGCTACAGAGCAGGCATATTTCCATGTCCTGGTAGACAGTCACACACATTGCAGTGAATGTTAAGGTCTACTGAGTAAGTGTTCAAAACAGACAAACCCCACAACTCTCAAATGATACTAAAAAATGATGATGAAATTTCAAAGCCCTAAAATTCAGATAATTGTCCAGATCTCTGCCTAACAGAACTAGGGAAGCAACTTTCAAAAAAATTTGCTTTTTCCAACAAACTGCTTTCTAGATGTAGTTGTCTTCCTAAAACATGATAGCATGAACTTACAGATTTTACTCCCATCCTAACTGTGTTCAGTATAAAGGATGTGAATCTGCCCGTTGCACATTCTCTGGAAATTTCAGTGATAGTCTCCTCACCTTTCAATGTTAATCTTACATGTCAGTTAACTCTTCCCTCCTGAAATGCTTTACTTCTTCCTTCTGACTAAAGCAGGAAAATTATCTACAGATATATATACAAATTTTAAGCTACCACTGTGACACATTTCTTTAGCTACCATCTTATCATTTATTTTAGGGTAGTGGGCAGCACACAAAACCAGCTTCTAGATAAAGACTACTGATAACTACAGTTTACTGAAATTTTTATTATTAAAGAACCACAACTGAAAGGATATGCCAAACAAAAGGCATGATATTTTAGGGTTCAGACATTATCACCATATAAAAAGTAAAGCCTGGGAAATAGAATTTGAAGACAGTTACTGATTTATTTTTTTCTAAAGGCTAATCTTAGAATTTAACTTTTGGGAAAAAAAAAGTATAGTATTTACTATTTTTATATTTTATATGCCCCCAGAGCTTTGTCTTTGAAATAGATTTTGAAAAAATTATTTTTTATAAATATGCAAGGTAGATTTATATTGCTAGGAAATATGAGATGCACATCCATTATTAGTCTCTGTGATGTTACTGACTCCCTAACAACACAGCAACAACAAAGCTCTGGAGACAGTCTTTCCCCTATCAATGTTTACTTTGTGAGTTTTCAATTTAACTATGAAAAAAATCATACTTGAGTTCTTGCTAGTAGTCCTCATGAAGATTACTCTTCTTTTTTTTCCAAAGAGTTACCACTTGTTGGCAGAAGTTGGACCTTCCTAGCAGGTGTCCTAGGGTTTGTCCTAGGCACTACACTCCTGACTTTTACTGCTGTAAAATGCCCGGCATGGTATCACTACTTGATCAGCTACCGTCACCATCGTCTGGAAGAAAATGGCTCAGAGATGTTTGAACAGGAGTTCTCAGCTGACATGAGTCCTTATCCTTCAATATTGAGTACAAGCAGTGAAGAACCCATTGTAGTATTTGAGAAAGTTCATGCATATGGAGATGAAGAAGATGGATTTATCGAGGATAAATACACAGATATTTACGTAAAGGAGGAGCATTAATGTCTTAAACAACAGATGTTGAACTGACATTTCGAAAACGTAGTACACTTGAACTTCAATCTTATGCTTTACTACATACAATACAGAATGAAGCAATGCAGTCTATCTCCTTCCATTTTGCCAAATCCTTAACAAGATTTTGCTGCATTAATCATGAAGTTAAAAAATGGGGTCATATGCATGCATTATTGGCACAACAAATATTCAAAACTTGCAAAAAAATACTCATAATCCACTTTTTATAAAAATGTATTTGGCTACTTATATTGGGGGGCTTACTGTATATTCTTTAACATGAACAAAGTAGCAGGTGAAGTTGGCATAATCATTAATGTTTTCATTGTTAAGAGGTCGAGAAGAGAAAAATAATTTCTCTAAAATGGTGAAGCAGACCACAGCCAGACTGGGGGCTGGCTCCAAATCAATACTGTAACAGCTCTGAAGTCTATTAGGCAAAACTAACACAATCAGAGAATGGAGCAATTAGGGATTTTTTTACCCAAATTAGCAGAGCAAGAAAAAACAACTGTTTTATTCCCAAAAATGTGTATGTACAGTGCAATGACAAGTTACCCTTACTACATTGCTACTGAACCAAGTATTTTCTCTTCATATTTTCTTAACAATTAAAAATGTATTCAAGGTGGAACAGACACATTTGTGAGCCATTGAAAACTACAGTATTAATACAATGTGACACTACTAACTGGTAATTTTTTTGTTTTGGAGTGCTTATTGATACATAAAATCTCATTGCTGAGATTGCTTTCACTGGCAACAAGAAGGATTATACAGCTTCCTCCTGCACCTAACTTGTGCCAAAATTAACTACCTCAAAAACTCACCCTCTCAGACTATCACTACCATTCTCAATGCCTTACAAATTCTTATTGCAAGGATCTCACCATCCTCATCTTTCCTTCTACGCAAACCTACGTTACTAACCAGGCAAAGGTCTAGTTCCCACTCCTGCTTGCTTTCTTCCCTCTGCTACTCCACAACAAAACTCCCAAAATTTGACAGCAGACTGCAAAAAGACAGGAGTCTCTACTGCAACCTAAGTCTTCCTGGATGGCATGGTAATTATCTTCAGAAGAGTAACTAGAGTTTAAAGCTAGGAACTCCAACTGCAACCTGGCACTAACGTATCATCCTAAAATTTTCAGGTATCACTTGTGATATGCATTGCATTGTTAGGGTAACAGGTAACACCTCAATTTTCCCAAGCTGAGCTATGAGAAGTTGAGTTATTCAAAAACGAACAACATACACTTAATGTACTTACGCTTGTCTTTCTGTGAAAATTTTATCTATATTCTGAGTGTCTCGGTCATTCTGAACCTTTAACTTAAAAAAAAAAAAAAATACAATCAAGTTTGTAATAAATCATGGAACCACATAGGTTGGAAAACACCTCTTAAGATCATCAAGTCCAACCCTCAGCACTGACAAGTCCACCATTAAACCACAACAACATGTACATATCTTTTAAATATCTCCAGAGAAATTGATTCACCTACTATTTCTGTGGGATCTATTCCTGAAACACTTATTAATATACTGTTTAAAACTACACAGATGGGATAAAAAGCATTCTTCTCTTTATGACACAGATGTTGTATCTTTATTATTCAATCAAATAGCAAAAAAGAAGCAAGCAAAAAAGAAGTTGTTTTGACCAAGAAATATTCAGGTTATCTTTCAAGTTACTAAAACAACCTTTACTGAAACTGGTTTCTTTTGTTTATGGACAAATTGATCATAAGAAATAAAATACGCATAATGCCATTCATGCCTTAATACTTAGAGGCTGTATTAGGAAATAAATAAGGAAAGCAAAGGAAGAACAAAACTCTTTGATTTTGTGGTGGCTATGCCAGAGGCCTGTTTAATATTTTTTACACTGGAGACATTTAAAAGGCTGAAGACAAAGGAGAACTTCATGTCCAGAAGACCAGGCAGCTTTACAAGGCAGCACATCTGCTTAAATTTGCCTCCCTAAGACTAGTGTTGTGTGCTCCCAAAAATAAAAGAGATTTTAATACTCATAATTTGGGTTGGGATAACACCTTTCTCAAATGTAAATCACAGAAAACTATCATGGGGCTGTTAACACAAGACTTCATGCAATTGTCTTACTGCTAACATTTTGCCAACATTATGAATAATTTAACTGGAAAAAAATGGCTAAGTTTGAAGCCAGTGTTATGCTTTTTTAGATATGTCACACATTCAAAGCATCAAGAAAGTAACACATCATTTCACTGTTAAAGCATAGCAAATATCCTAATTCTTACCATATTGTAATCACGGATCACTTCTGCCATATCTGTACTGGTGTTAAGTATATCCACAACCTAAAACAAGACAGAATTCCAACCTGTTACTGCTCTCCTTTTCTTAAAACAAAAAATCAGACAAAAGGTTCATGAAAACCGCAAATTTTGGTTATTGCAATTGGAAAAAACATCATTTGGCAATCTGAATAGATTACATGTCGTTTTTAGAAATAAGCATCATTATATGTAGCTGTTCTAAGCACTGAAATATTACACAGCACCAGTTTCTTAAATACATATGCAGATGCTTCTCCTAATATATAGTACACTTTTTTCCCCGCTGTTCCCATCTCCTTCCTTTCCAAAAACTGAATAAAGGCAGTATTAACGAGTAAATTTTCACATAGAAATGTCAAAAAATTATTCAGAATAAAGCAAAAGCAGTACAAAATCATCAAGAGAATAAATGGGAGCACTCAGTATCAAAATTTGACAGCAGCATACCATGTTGTAGTCTGCTAGTTGACCTTGAAAATCTTTGATTTCACCAGCTAAAGCCTCTGCCCTAAATATGAAACAAAAAGTCAAACTTCAAATAGTAAGATTTGTACATGTAAAAATAAAATAATGAAAAAAAAAACTATCCATTGATTCCTTGAAGTCTGTCCAATACTTGAAAATAGTCTTGTGACTTAGAAAGTTAGCACTGCATTAGCTACAATAACTAGCTCACCGTTTTTCATAGGACAAATAGACAGATTTCTCTTGCTTGTACATTTCTACTTCTTCCTGCAGCTTGTTAATTTCTGTTGTAAGTTCATTTGTTTTACTTCTGAAAAAAATAAAGAAAAAAGAATCATTAACACTTGGACGTCCAACTAAAGCACAGCTAAAATAGTAAATATATTTTACGACAGGAGATTTGCAATTAGTATCTCTCACACTGCACTTTGTTTCAACTCAGCATTTCTAACAAGAGGCAAGTGTAGAAAAAAGCAAAATGGTTGTATCAGATCAAGTCCAAAGTAGCTGCTGGAAAACCTTGGTATGAAATAAAATGATTTCATTAGCTTTTTGTCTCTGTTGGTAAAACAGATATGGAAATAAAAAAGCCACAGTGTAATTTCACAGAATGTGGGTACTATCCATATTTAAAATAACATATTTTAGCACTAATTATTCAAAGTGTAATATGAGCAACTGATAAAATCCTGCATGCAATAGTTTGCACAAGGTCTTGCCTTTGTCATTGCTAGCTGAATGTATAATCCAAACAAACCATCTGAAATGTACAATAAAAAATTTTTGCTTTGCAATGCTACTTGTTACAAATGGAGCTATCAGACCTAATAAACATTGGAGGTGGAAGCTCAGAATCACTGACCCTCCCCTTACTAACGCTGTGAGAGAGCATTTAACTTAGCAAGCCTAACAAAAACTCAAGGGAATCTACTTCCTTTCTTCCTACAGAATATCTCAATGCAAACCAACCTTCACTGTTACAACAGCACTCCTATAAAAGTTCATTATAGTGAACACCACTTATTGCATGCTATGGTCAAGCTTCAACCCTGTGTCTGAAAGGGAACAGACCATTAAATGTATGTTGTTAAGACATACCTCAGCACACCAAGGTAGTATGTTTTATCCATTATCTGTCTCTGAGGACCTGATAAAAGAAAGCAATATGATATTTTGTTTAAAAACCCCTAATTTAGATGAACTGTACATTAGGAAAACAATCTGCAAAATTTACATTAAAAAATGTACAACTAATATCTTTTAGTGTCCCTATATAGTTATTACGTAATTTAAAAAAAAAAGACATTTTTAGACTGCTGTGAAGATAAACATTACTAATACAAATATACAAATAGTTACTATGTAATAGAGTATTTTAAGTATTCTGTAGTGATGGAAGAAGACACAATAACCTTGTTCTATTCTTTTGAATTATTTTTAAAGACACCTCAGTTATAGAAAAATGCTTATCTTCATTGGCTACCAAGAGTAATGACAGACAGAGGGATGCTTTAATTTTCTCTTTCTTTTTGCTCCTCTTTTTAATCACAACTCTTCACTCTGCAATTTATACAATGATGAAAAGCTTTCCTTTAAAAACCTAAATATCTTTCAAAATGTTTGCAGATCTGTTGAGGGNTTGCAGATCTGTTGAGGGCTACTTTCAGTATAAAATACCTTTCATTGCAGTTTTTATTCCACTTAATCCCTGTTGAGTCACTGGACGGTCTGCAACTTTAATCTGAGATGATAAGACTCCTCCAGGAGTCAAAGAACCACTACGAGAACCAGGTCTTGCTGTACTAGGAGGCATCTATAAAAAAAAAAACAAATGAAAAATCTACCAGGTCTGAATTATTACTTTACTATCCTTAAGCAATTGCCAAAGCAGTTAAAAACTTCAGTTAGTCTCTACACTTTTTCTGTAAGAATTTTTAGCATTTACATCTCTTCAGGGAAGCAAAGCTTCAGATGAACATCTGCTGTAGAAGGTAAGGGATTACTTTTGAGCAGCTGTTCGTTGTTCCATATATCTGCAACATTAATGCTATTTAGGTCTCCCAGGTGAACTCTGGATGCTGGATGTCCCTGATTCCCTCCAGACAAGGTTAGCAAAACTTTATAAAAAACTGAAATCTTAAATTCTTATTAAACAAGAACTTCTCACTCTGGTCTTGGTACTAAAAAAATAAGATTAGCAGAAAAAAATCTAAATACATAAAAATTAATTATATATTTTTAATATTTTCTAACATACCGCTGTTCCTATTCTGCCTGCTGATGGAGTCCTTGATGAAGAGGGAGGCCTTGATGAAGAGGTCAGTCCTATTCCTGCTCTTGAAGAAGAACGAGCTGTGGGAGGTCTGTTACCGCTGGCCATATTCGTTTCTTTTTTAACTTCTCTCTGATAAGAAAAGAAATCATCCTTTGATTTGCACAAAGTCCTTAAAACTATGAGAAATCGACTCTTTAAAGCATAACTCTTATTACAGTGTTATGGGGGGTCGGTTTTGGTTTTTTTAGTAATCTGCAAAGTATTTCCTTGCTGGATGGTAAGACGAGACAGAGGCAGGGCTCAGGAAGGACCACTTAACGTCCATGCGTAAGCTGAGGCAGCAGTCTCTTTTCAGTGTTTGGTGAGCTCTCAGCTTATTCTTGTGGCATTTATTGTTTCAGAATCTGAATGCAAATCTTTAATGAAACAAACTGGATGCGAGCAACTGGTACAAATACTCATTCAAGTTATCTATAGAGGGTCCGTAAGCCATCACCCATCACTACAGCAATCCCAAACTGCGCTATCCCTGACAAACCCCGGCAACTTTCACCACCCCCAAAGGAGCCCATCCCAGCTGCACAGCAACGCAGAGCCACCGCCACGACCGCCCGGGAGGGCCCTGTCCCCTCACCGCGCCCCTCAGCCGCCAACAGCCCCCGGGCAGCCGCCGTATCGAAGTAACCACTCGCACGGATATCGCGATGGCCACAAATCTCGCTCCAGCCTGCCGTGGCTCCCAAATACTACGACTCCCAGAGGGCCTGGCGAGAGAGGCGAGGCAACACAACCACCTGCGTGGAGGACGGTGCTTGACGGGATAAGAAGCCTCGCTTTGGCCCGGCGGCGCGCCTTGTGACGACACTTCCGGCACGACTTCCTGCGGCGGCGCGGCCCGTGCTGTGTCAGGCTGGCGCTGCCGCCATGGCGGGAGAGGGCAGCAC
>VXBC01002332.1:95768-110292 GCA_013399945.1 Ploceus nigricollis | reverse complement strand
TGTTCAGATAAAATATCATTTAGAAAACAGGTATTTGAAAAATACCTGTATTAGAAAACAGAAGCTTTTTTGTTACCTTTGATCTCAGAGGTAGAAGTGTAAGTAAGTACAGTTTACTTTATTACACATTTTGTAAAATGACCAAGCCAATGAACTCAAATTATTTGGAGAAAGGTAAACCATTAGTAGAGAAATTATCAAGTTCTATTGTATTTGTTGTTAATACCTTGAGGAGTAGTTTTAATATCCTTCCCAGGAAATGAACTTTATAATTTACAATGCAAGGCTTACTTAAAATGGTACCAGACCTTCTGTACTGCTTCTCTATTGTAACTATTGAACCTAAAGACTGGTAAGCTGACCTAAAGACATAGAAGCTGAAAAATATTTTCTTTACTGAAATATACACAGAAGAGCTTGTCAGGGTCCACCACAGAAGAAATGCGTCCAAGATACTGATTTTCACTCTCACAGATTTTAAAGAAACATTAGGAAATTGTTTGCTAGCATTAGAAGTGTGCTTTTAAGATTGAAATTTTTTGAGGTATCTGATTATTCTATAGCTTTGGAGGGAGCCAGAGGGTGTCCATGAGAGTGACCTGATGCATCTTTGTTTTGTAATATATCTGTACACGCATTATAATGATGCGTTGTTTTACTCTGCTCTTCTTGAGCAGAGAATTCTGGAAAATATAGGTTGAAGTCTGTCATGGTTTTGGCTGAGACAGAGTTTGTGTTCTTCTTAGCGGCTGGTACAATGCTGTGTGTTTTGGATATAGTATAGCAACAGTGTTACAACACACCAATGTTTTGGCTGTTGCTACATAATGTTTAGTGTTTACCCTAAATCAGCAAATGTTTACTTGCAGTCTCTCAGGAGAATATTGTTGATATGTTCTGTAAGTAGCACTGTTTTAAGTTTTTAGGCTTAGGTCTGGGCCACTGTTAGACTGCATAACTTAATACATCATTATGTAAAAAGTGCTGAAAGACTTCTAATGTGTTTTTATTTTTATTCCACTTAAAGGAATATGACTATGTTTTCACCATTGATGTAAATGAAAATGGGCCTTCCTACAAACTGCCATATAACATCAGTGATGATCCTTGGCTGACTGCATACAACTTCCTGCAAAAGAATGATCTAAATCCTATGTTTCTGGATCAGGTGGCCAAGTTTATTATGGACAACACTAAGGGGCAAACACTGTTGAGTACAAGTAATCAATTTTCAGATCCATTTACAGGTAAATATTTTAAACTTAAGTGTTGATATTAGATACTCCTCCAAGTTTTGTGTCTTCAGCATACTTGTTGAAGATGCACTGTGACTGATCTTCCACACCATCATTAGCGAAGATGTGGAGCAGGACTGGATGCAGTACTGATTCCTGGGGTACACCACCAGTGGCTGGCTTCCAGTAGATGTTGTTGCACTGATCACCATCCTCTGGCCATGGTTGTTCCATCAGTTTTCAATCCGTTTCACTTTCATAGAATGATAGAATCATTAACATTGGAAAAGACCACTAAGAATAGAGTTCAGCCATTAAGTGACCACTTCCATGTTCACCCCTAAATCATATCCCCATATCCACATAGTTCTTTGGATACTTCAGAGATGATGATTCAGGCACTTCCCTGGGCAGCCTATTCCAACGCCTGACAACCCTTCCAGTATATCTAATCCAGTACATATCTAATCTAAACCTCTCCTAGTGCAGCTTGAGACCCTTTCTTTGCATCCTGTCACTTGTTACTGGGAGAAGAGACTGACCCCCACCTCGATGCCTTTCAAATAATTGTAAAGAGCAGTAAGGTCCACCTGCACCACTTAAAACAACCCTAGTTCCTTCAGCTGCTTCTCATAAGACCTGTGCTCCAGACCCTTCCCCAGCTCCATTGCACTACTCTGGACTTGCTCCAGCACCTCAGTGTGTTCAGTGTCATGAGGGGCCCAGAACTGATCACAAGATTTGAGGTGTGGTCTCACCAGGGCCAAGTACAGAGGGACAGTCACTGCCCTGGTCCTGCTGGGATAAAAGCCAAGATACTGTTGTCCTTCTTGGCCACATAGGCACACTACTGAGTCATGGTCAGGCAGATGATGATCAGCAGTGCCAGGTCCTTTTCTGCTGGGCAGCTTTGCAGTCACNCAGCTCCATTGCACTACTCTGGACTTGCTCCAGCACCTCAGTGTGTTCAGTGTCATGAGGGGCCCAGAACTGATCACAAGATTTGAGGTGTGGTCTCACCAGGGCCAAGTACAGAGGGACAGTCACTGCCCTGGTCCTGCTGGGATAAAAGCCAAGATACTGTTGTCCTCCTTGGCCACATAGGCACACTACTGAGTCATGGTCAGGCAGATGATGATCAGCAGTGCCAGGTCCTTTTCTGCTGGGCAGCTTTGCAGTCACTCTGCCCCCAGCCTGTATCTCTGCAGGGGGTTGTTGTGACCTAAGGGCAGGACCCAGCACTTGGCCTTGTTGAACCTCATAGAATTGTCTGCCCAGGCAGACTTCAGTGTTGTAGCTCTTGGACTTCTTCTACAGATACTTTCATATCCTTAAATGATTGAGGGCAAAGGCACAGATAGTTCTGACAAAAAAAAAAAAAAAAAGAAAAATCTTAATCAAAATTCTAATCAAGCCAGTTGTATTTTTCAGTGTAGTCTTTTTTTTCCAGTTTAAGAAAGGTCCAGTTTTCATACATTAAGTGCCAGATGCTGTTAAGGCAATTAATAAAATACAAAAATTTACCCAGAGAATTAATCAAAACTGAGTGAAATACGTAAATTAGCTTTTTCAGACAGGAAGTAGAACTAGAACAAGTTGATTACTGATAAGCTAAACCATGTTAATCAATGAGATCCTGCTTATCACATTTACAAAACAAACTAATACAATTAATTTCACAAAGATGAATTTAAGGAGAAAATAGCATTAAAATAATTGAGCTAAATCTTTTTCTTGCAAGGGACTGGCAATGGGAATACAGGCTTGTCAGTTTATATGTAACTCTGAGAGCTGCTGTTGTCACAGAAGTAATTAAGTTGGAAAAAACCTCTGAGATTGAGTCTAACCTATGACTGAATACCACCATATCAACTGGACCATGGTACTAAGTGCCACACATTCAGTCTTCCCTTAAACACCTCCACCACCTCCCTGGTCAGCTCATTCCAATATCTAATCACTCTTTCTGTTTTCTTCATGTCCGACTTAAGCCTCCCCTGGTGCAATTTAGGGCTGTGCCCTCTCCTCCTGTCACTGGTTGCCTGGGAGAAGAGGCCAATCCCCAGCTGGCTACAGCCTCCTTTCAGGGAGTTATAGAGTGAGGCAGGGTGTCCCCTGAGCCTTCTCTTCTCCAGGCTAAACAACCCCAGCTCCCTCAGCCGCTCCTCATAGGATAGGCACTCCAGACCTTTCACCAGCTTTGTTACCCCTCTCTGGATTTTAATAAACATCAAATTGTGTTTAATAGTCATTGCTTTTCTCACTGTTTGACTAGGTGCTGGACGTTATGTTCCAGGCTCTTCGGCTGGATTGAGTACAATACCTGGGGCAGACCCATTTACAGGTAACGTAAAATTCATATCTGTCTGGCTAGCACTTAAGATACGCATGAATCAAGTAGTGTTCTGTTGCATCCCGTGTTTAGCCCCAGACAGCTGTTTCTTGCAGTTTTCTGTTTGGGGCAGAAGTGTGGAACAGCCTGATAAGGTGGGCTCTGCCGCTGCAAAGCATAACAAGATCTGTTCAGTAGAGGTAAGCCCTCTACTGTTGGGTCTGCCTCATGTCACTCTGTCCACTACAGCAGAAGAGTAAAGACCTAAACCTTTTGTTTTGCCAGACTGCATATGCGTGAGCCACACAAGATTAGGTATATTCATAGAGGTAGTTTTCTGTTTTCATTTTTACGTGGTTTTTGTACATGATCTTTATTGGTACCATCCACCCTGTATGTTAGGTTCTGATCCTCACTGGTATAGCTATTGTGAAGTCCTCCTCACTAGTTTAGCCATCTTGTTTGCAAAAACGTTCCCAGTTCCAGCCCTGCATTGGCAGACTTCTCCCATCCCTGATTAGTAGCTCTTGCTCCTCAAAGAGGTCCTTGTGATCACTTGATGACAAAATCTTGTCTGCAAAACCAGCCATGCAGTGAGTTGCTGACCCACTTGATGAGTCCATTTCTATTCAAGCATTTTTGCTTTGTTCAGAGTAACAAAGAAATGCCCTGCACTCTTCATCATTTTTCTCAGAGCTCTTTAATCACTCTTGATATCCTCCAAGACCTCCTTGGCAAAACCATTGATTGCCATGTGGAAGAGTAGCAGAGTAACAATCTGAAGGCCAGGCAAGGCCTGGCAGTGTCTCTGTGGCATCCTGAATCCTTGCCCCAGGAGACACATACCTCCCAAGCTACCAGGCCATATGCATAAGTAGGTGCCTCCGTACCCTGCAGGAGGTTACTCTGCTTCCCATCACTGCTGCTTGCCTTTCCTGTTTTTGCAGACATGAGGTGCAGTCTCAACTGGCTCTTAACACATCACTGCTGGGTGTTTGTCTACACGAGTGCCAGGGTGCTCACTGCCTGCTCTGCAGTTGCAGATCTACAGGTAGAGCAGAAGCCTTTAGCATTTAGCAGAAGTGCTGTTACAAAAACTCACAGCCTTCAGTCTTCCCAATCTTGACAGTCTTTCTGTGTCCGGCTATCAGTTTCTCGAGGTCGGGATTGAAGGCACTTGAGATGGCATTCCATGTTTGGACTCAGGTGTTTATTATTTCTTATCAGTGAAACAGTCTCACAACCATGAGTTCAGCAGCTTTTCATTAGCAAGGCACAAAATGGCTAACTAACTCTTGTTACAAGGTCTTTTAAAACTAAACTATGCAATTAAGAAAGGACACCTAGATTATTTTCCCTTTTAACCCAATAACTGATCCCCTATAGCCCACAATGCAGACCTTTCTGTCCAATCACAAAACATCACCCAAACCCATGAAGAAGAAGGAAGAAGATAAAGAAGAACAACCTGTCTCCACCCATCTTGCTTCATATTTATTTCTATATTCTAAAACCCCAAACTCTAAGTTTAGCACTCTTTGATATTATACACTTCTAACCAACTACACACCCAGTAATCCCAGTACTATCAATCAATTTTTAAAGTCTTCTCCACTGCCTCAGGTCAAATGCAGTGTTCTCTTGTGGGTCTGTGCCTTTCAGCACAGAAAGTCTAAAATTCTCAGCATCCAGGATTCCAACATCCAGCTGTTTCTCCTTCATGGCTTTTGTGGCTCTGTGGTCTCTGCAGATGGAGGCCTCACTGAGGCTTCAGTGCAAGAGAGTCCAACTCCCACAGGAGAGACCACTCATGGCTCAGGCACAAAAAAAATCAAAGCCAGGGCAGTGTGCCCTCCTGCTGGAACTTGTCATGGATAAGGTATCTGCTGTGCTGAAGCCCTCTTCACCTGTAAGTGCCAGCGATCCCACAATGTCCCAAAGTGATGACACAGTGTCTCCCAGCTGTGGGCTGACTTAGCTTCTGAATGCCGTCATCACCAACATCCTCGCACAGGTATAGATTTAATCCTTAAAGAAGTGTTGAACACTACGTTGTAATTCCCTTAAGTGCAGAAAAATCCCTTTTAATAGTCTTGTCTGAAAAGTAGTAACTAAATACAGGTATACATTACCTCTTTATTGGTGGTGGTGTTTAAAAACTTGACATCTTTGTTAGGTGCTGGTCGCTATATTCCTGGTTCAGCATCAAATGCAGTACCTCCAGCAGGCGGGGTTGATCCATTTACAGGTAAGAGACAATGTCTGCCAGTGAAAAACATTCCTGATCGTTAGGTTTGTTTTTTTTCCTCTGACATGAATTCTGCATTGATGCACATTCATACTATATTAAAAATAGCTGATTGAAGCTGCTTATACTCTGAAATTAATCATAAAATAGGAATAACAGAGCCTTCCTTTGCATGCAGGAATCACGCACACAAGCTTTAAAATGTGTAATAATAATCTGAGAGGATTGTTGATCTCCTAGTAGTTATGTTGTTGATCAGAAAAACTGATCTATCGTTAATGACCATTATACAATATCAGCGACTAAATGACCTGTGAGTTTACGAAATCATTATAGGTGATGATAAAAGCTTTATATTACTCCTTAAAAAAAGACATTTCAGGCTACTATTGCATGTGCCGTAACTTGGTCATATCTGCAAATCTTCTAATATGTAAATATTTTCATTATGAAAATAAAAAAACAAGATATCAGGAGCAAGAGAGAGATTTTTCCTAAAAAGACCCTTGCCATTTTCATGTGTTAATTACAATAGCCATTGCTATAAGTGGCTGTGTGTTTAGTTCACATAATTAAGAAATTAGTGTTAATAATTTCAACTTGTAAACTTTTACATGAGGGTGAACAGCTTGTGAGGGTATTGCTTTCAGTTTTAACCCCTGATTGTAGAAATAATGTAAGGAATGACAGCTATTTGCATAGACATTCAGGGTTTTTTTCAAGAGATATTTTTCTGAGTAATGTCCAGCAGTAGAGAGTTACTGCATCATTCTATATCAGACACCTTGGTACACTGTTGAATGCTCTTCTTTATTTTTTTCTTTATGTATTGCCCTTCTTTAGGAATGGGTGCCTACCAGTCAGCTGCAGCTAAAGTTGAAAATATTTATTTTCCGAAGAAGGATGCTGTCACCTTTGACCAGGCCAATCCTACGCAGATACTGGGTCAGTGTTTTAATATCAAGGAATTTTTTTAATGTTTTTGAAGTAACTTGACTAACTGAGCTTTTTAAAAAAAACTTTCCTTAATGCTAGATCCATTACATTAATCTAATACTTGGATTTTTAAATCACACTGAAGATTGAATATAGCACATGTCATAAGCAAAACATGATCACATGATTGAAGTAAAAATAAAAAAATTGTGATCACACTAAGAACATATAGTACCTTTATTGTTTTTACTACTTAATAAAAGAGCAAAAAGAAATTGTTTTTCAGTTATGAGAGCTCTACTGTTCTTATAACTTTTTTGCATTTTTATCTTCATGCAGGCATTTTCTAAAATTTTTCTACAAATTCTGAATCTTTGTATTACGCTGTTAAAGTGGAATTAATAGTAGCAATCATTGTGATAATTAAAAACTTAAAATGGGAAATTATCAAATTGGAAAACATGTTTAAAAATCTGACCCTCCAAAAACCACTCAATTGCAATAGTTGTTATTTGTTTATAAAGTGCTTTTGTAGCATTTCAGTTGAGATCTCGATTTCTGAAGTTCTGTTTTGGGAAAGTTGTGCCTCTTCTTTTGGTATTACAGGCAAATTAAAGGAACTTAATGGCACTGCAGCTGAAGAACATAAGCTTACTGAAGATGACTTGATAATCCTAGAAAAGTTACTGTCTGCAACATGCAACACCTCTACGGAAACACCTACAGCACAGCAACTTCAGACCTTATGGAGAGCAGTTAACTGGCCAGAAGGTAAACTCTTATGATTTTTTAATGCGTCATCTCATCAGTACTTCACCATGAATGAAAAGTCTCATCATGCTGTATGTTACACTGAGTCTGTCCCAAAGACTTGATAGCCCAAGTAGAAAAGAGAAGGTGAATAAAAGGTGCTGACAGCAGTGATCAGCTTCAGGGGCAAATTTGGTAATTGGTTGTCAAGTTTTGTTGGCACAGTAATAAACATAAAGGGGAAACTTGATATAAAAATCAGTTATGATTATTTCATTAGCCGGGCCATCCTCAAAAAGGTGTGAGACTTGTCAGGAAATAGAGTAAGGAAGTGTGAACTTGGCATCCTAAGCTGTTACCAGATGAGAGATGAAATTATGGAGATAAATTATGGGGAAAAAAATGAAAAGTAGCTCCTGTTTAATATGGTAGAGAAGAAGTTACTGATGCTATGTTATATGATCAAAACTGCATTCGTGAAATGACATGCTGGAAGAATGTAAGTAGAGGTGATGTAATTACATTTAATAATATTGTCAGCACTGATGGATTGGAAAAGCTATTTTGGTTGTTACAGCACATTCTGGAAAAAACGATTGTTTGCATATACAAATATCTAAGAATGGTTAAAATTAACTGCTTTTTTAAAATTGCAGTTAAAGATTTACTAATAGGAAGAACATTTTGGTATTAAAAATTCATGCTCATTTCATCAAACTATAAACTATTATTCATGCTCACTTAATCAAACTGTATTTTGCATAATGAGGAGCTGGTGATGGCTAATGTCATACCTTCCAGACTCTTTGTATTGTACAAAGTATTAATTCTGAAGATTCTGCATATCTGCAGGAAAAACCTCTATAAGTAATTGGGCAGGTCCAGCTTTGATTTGGTTGTAAGCATTGGATACCAGTAGTAGATCCAAGGAAACATATTTATTCAGAATTTGGGAAAGGCAGGACATTACAAGCTTTCAGTTTAGTTTCCTTACAATGATTTCCAGCTCTTCAGTTGAGAACATATTTTTTATTTTGTTTTCCTGTAAGCAGTTTTGTAGCTATATTGTACTGTAAGTTATGGAATGAGGACAAAGGGAGATGCTCTCTATGTAGGGGTGTTCAGTCACTGAACTTTCAGCTTTCAGAGACTTTTTTGGATTAGTTACCATATCTTGTGTTTGCCTTCAGTGTTACCAATTAGAGATTTTAGACAAGATTTTAAAATTTTCTGCAAAGCGCTATGTTAATCCTAAATTAAGGATTATGGATTTTTTTAATGATAATTGAAGCATTACTAGAATGGATTTGTCAATATTTGTCTTTATGAAAGTGAAACAATTTATGCTTTACTTATGCATGAAACTGTTACTGTCTGTTCCCAAATCTTCAGGGCTAAGAAGGTCTGCATCTGAAAGAAACTTACTGATAAATTTACACATAATGCAGTATTAATACTAAAATTTTGTTTTGTTTTGTTTCTTAGATATTGTCTTTCCAGCTCTAGACATTCTTAGATTGTCTGTCAGGCATCCCACTGTGAATGAAAACTTCTGCAGTGAAAAGGAGCAAGTACAATTTATCATCCTTCTCCTTAAATTTCTGAATCCGAAAGGCAAACAAGCAAACCAGCTGTTGGCACTTAGAGCTCTTTGCAATTGTTTTGTCAGCCATGCAGGCCAGAAGCTCATGATGGAACAGAGGGATGAAATAATGACACAAGCAATAGAAACGAAATCAGGCAATAATAAGAATATCCACATTGCACTGGCCACACTGACATTGAACTATGCTGTATGCTTACATAAAGTCAACAACGTTGAGGGCAAAGCTCAATGTTTATCCGTAATCAGCACAGTTATGGAAGTTGTTCAAGATCTTGAAGCCATTTTTAGACTGCTTGTGGCTCTTGGGACACTAATCAGTGATGATACAAATGCTGTGCAATTAGCAAAGTCCCTGGGAGTTGATTCTCAAATAAAAAAGTATGCCTCTGTATCAGAACCAGCTAAAGTAAAAGACTGCTGTAGGTTTGTTCTTAATCTGTTATAATAATTTTTTCTTAGCACTTGGAAGACTGTATGCATTAAAAAGATGCTTTTCTTCATATTTTATGACAGACTATACTTGGGAAAATACTGTGGATTAATTACACTTGACTTGTTGCAAGATACAGAGCAAATAAAACTTTTTTCACTGTTTGTCATTGGACTGCTTTTCTGAAGTGATCAGTGCACAGAAACTTCACAAGGAGTCCTGACAGTGCTCAGATAAAAATAGATCACCAAGAAGTCAAACCATATCAGTACTTACAGGTCATCCAGACAGAAAGGTAGGAAATGGCTGTTATTTAGTGACTGTCAACTCTGACACCCACCCCAATCACATTCTGTGTTCCAGCATGATTAGTCTGTTTCTTGACTCTGGGGTTTTTTTCAGCGGATGAGGGGCCCTGAGATCTTGAGTTCAACAGTGCATTTCACAAGCTTATTAGTTAATATTAGTTAATATTAACCCTTGTCAAATAGCTTGGTAAGGAAATTTTTCATCAGCTTTTTCCACTTCCTTTTGAAACTTAACTTTTATGGCTCTTAACGTCTTTTAACCCTAGGGCTAGATGACTTTTTGAGGGGTAGAACCTCTACCTGCCATATGGATGTTATGCTTCACTCATAGATTTGTATCTTGCAGCTTGTAAAATGGCATGAACTTCTAGAGAAGCCTTTAACTTGAATTTTTAATTTTTAATTTAAGGACAGGAATACCCCACTAGTTAATAGCAGGTGTCTGACTCCATGTTGTAAAGTCTAGATGATTAAAAAAAGATCATCTGGAAGAGTGGGAGAGCAGTCTACATCCAGAGAAGCGATTGAGCAGCAGAAGCTTGAAGAAGCATTGTAAAGGTGGTTGGTGTACCCTGCCTGTCAGTGTTTGAGGCATTTGGACAATGTCCTTGACAAGAGGCTCTAACTTTTGTCCAGAAGTGGTCAGGGCCCTTTACAACTGAAATACTCTGTTGTAAACTGCACAAATTTAAAGTCAAGTTTTATGAAGCAGCTTTAACTTCATAACTGTGGTGACCGTTGAAAGGGAAGATAATACTTTGCAGCTTATTCCAGCAGATCTAAGACGTTCACCTGAAAAGGGAAATGTTATTTTCCACTACTGCAAGTGTTACAATTGGGTTAAGAATTAAGATGAAGTAAAGAGGGTCAATATTTAAGTTGCATTTTTCATTAGACTAATAGAATGGAAAACAGTGCAAACTTCTGGCACACGAGCTCCACACCCCATGATACCTGCCTATGTTGTCTATGCCAGATGTGAAGAATTTTGTGACCAAGAGCTCTTAACTTTTGTTTTGCTCCAGCTACCTGAACTGAGTTACTACACTGCTTCCAGCAAACTTTGTCTCTCAGATCTTTAGTTGCACACTCATACAGTTACACTTCAGATGGATTTCCAGATAAATACCCTCACAGTCCTGATCATGGTCTGAGTCACACACTTTCTGATTTGATCTATTGGAGGTTCATATATGAGGCAGTCCAACAAATTATTTGTGATTTACAGTGCTTGATAGATGAATCGCTTTGTGGGAAAGCATCTAAGAAGCTACCTTTAGGAACCAGGTCTGTGAAATAATGTGCCTGTCTGTTGAATTTTGGTTGCCAACTATACAATTGTTCTTGAAGTTTCATCTTTCTAATGTTGTGCTCTTCAACTGTGTTTGTACCTGTGTTACTTTAAGAAATTATACTTGTCTTAATATTTTTGTTTTATTATTGTGGGATTGCTCTATTACAGATTATCTCTTTACGTGAAAATTGTTATGAATTTCCCAGACCAAAAATTAATGTTTATATTAATAAACATACTCTGGCAACTCCCAAGGAATGGTATATTAAAAGATATTACAAAATTCACGTAAACTTGCAGAGAAATGATGAGGCACAGGAAAAAGTCCTTCTGGGGACTGCAGCACTAAGTGTTAGGCAAGATAAACAAAGCAGGCCAGGATTGTTTGGAGAGAAAGATACCTGCTGCCACAGGGTACTGTAATACCAACCCTTCCATGATCTATCATCATCTGAGGAAACAGGGAGTGGGGAAATGCTTTTGCTTTTAAATGGCACTGTTTAGAACTCCATTGTGATTCATGTCAGCATCCACATGCATAGACACACAAATGCATGTAAGGGTACTGCACAATCTGCTGCTGGGATCACCAATAAGAAGAAAGCCTTAGGAATGTCAGCAGGATGAAATTCCCGTTGCAGTGAAAGGATGTTACATCTGTAGTGGGAAACGTGCCAGACTTGAGGTCCACAGGGTACAATTTTTTCACACCAGAGGCCACTGAAAATAAGTATGTGCCTGGCACACAACTGGGAGCTGGCTTACTATCTACAGTAGTACATTTTGAATAAGTTGATCTGTGTGCTAAGGGCTCCTGATTTCATTTATCAGGAGAATAGTTGAAGTATGTTTGAGAGATTTCAAGGGCCCCTTGAAGAGAAGCTGTGTCTTCTGCTAAGAATTCAGAGTCTCTCAGTAGATGACACAATTATTTTGCCATCTTTTTCTGAGATAGAAAGGAGGCTTTTAGAAAGAATAGCTAACAGCACACAGTAGCATCTCACGTTAAAGCATTGCTCTTAGGCATGGCTTGGGTTTTATGAAGTGGAAAAACTTGGGATTTATTTAGGCCAAAACTCAGGACAAGTATAAAATGCCTTCGTAAGGAACTAAATAAGGAGTCAAAATGGACTTATGTGAGCACCAACTGCTGTACTTTCCAAGATAAAAGAAGACTACAGCAACATAAATCGGTCTAATCTATCACAAGGTTTCTTTAGTGTCTGTTATTATGATGCACCTTGCTCATATCAGAACCTAATTAAGCAGTGTTAACTTCTCAGTTGTGTTCAGGCCACAGCCAGAAATAGACTAACTTCAGTCTGCAAACCTATTTCATTAAAAGCACTGTACACTGAGCTATATATTCATGAATAATTTGATGCAGTGACTTTTTTATAATGTAATATGCTATAATAATCTACAGGAGGAGTCTTACCATATATCAGTACTACAGAGGCAACTCCAAATGCTTTAGGAAATGTTATAACCTGCTGGTTTCAATCATGTGAAGTATTTTGCTTAAAAATACTTAGTTAAGCTTCTTAGCTGAATGTGATCCATTACTATATACTGTAATCACTTGCTCTTTTTTGTCTCTTTCTCCTTAAACTATCAACAAATCCAAAGTCTAGGAACAGTAGATGTTTCCCATCTTTTCAAAATGTGTACTAAATAGACTGAAATTAAATGTTTGGCAACAAGATTCCCTATGCGGCTTTTGACAGCCTGAAGAGTATCTGGGTGTTTTCAGATGTTCTATTCTTCTAGTGGTTTTTTGATGCCTATTCACTATAGAGATGGAGGTTTCAAATTTGGTGGAAAATTTTGTTTCTAGACTTTCCAGTTGCAAAGATAAATTTGCAGTGTTCATGACACCACTGTTGGCCTGTACAAAACTCATTAAAAAATAGTTTAAAGTATGAACTACCCCTTTTTAACAGCAGAATTTGAAGACTGTGGGCACATAAATTTGAATATTGTTACAAATCTTTTTATCAACAGCCCAATTAGCTTCTGTATTCTGTATTCTGCATTCGTTTAAAACAGAGTTTACATGCGTAAGCATACACTGCTAAACTTTTTATTTTCCTTATAGTTGTTCAAGGGATCCCACTTTCATCCCAGATTTAGACCCCTCCTCAGTGTTTCCTAATTACATTACCTCTGCCACCTTCAGAGTATGCTGAGGCTGTTATTCACTGATGATAAATATGAGCATTCCCACGGATCCAGGTAATCTTAACAAAATAGACTAATCAGGATTAAGTCTGATACTATCTGCCTCTGCAGGGACTCAGGCTTGCTGAAAAAAAAACTGATGATACTTTGTAAATTCTAATCCTTTTGAAAACAGTGCATGCAAATATGTATCATCTGCCCAGAGCAGTTTTGATACCATTAGTTTTGTACAATTTGCATTCAGCAGACCTCTACCTACATAGGCCAGTAAGTCCCATTTGAAGATCCAAACCAATATGGACAAAACGGATGGCAACATGTTTGAATCTGGGAAAGAAAGCAGACAAAAAAGAACAGACATTCCATTGTGTTAAATAAAGAAGAAAATTATTGCATATCTTTGCACAGTAAAGGAGATTTTAAATACAAATTCTCTCTGCATAATTACGGATATTTGTCTACCCTAGTCTTTAATTTTTACTGACCTTTTTAGGATAATAGACTGAGTTCCCTCTGTAACTAATCTTGTTGGTGGCAGAAAGCCAATCAGTGTCTTAGTGAATTGCACAAAGCAGTCACCTGCCTTAAACAGGCTTCTCTGCTGCAATTCCTAATTGTTTGCATCCCATGAAAAACCTTCTCCAGTACTCATTAAGTATCATGGAAAAAGTTATTGTTGTTCCAAAGTTATTGGCAATACCAAACAGCTGCCAAGGGAGGAGTATGCAGGTCCTTGAAGCATTGAAACAGGTTGAAAGTCAGGGAAAAGGTCAGAATTAAACAGTAGTTACAGAGGATAGAACTGTGGAATCATCACAGAATCATCAATGTTGGAAGAGAACTTTTAAGTAATCACCAAGTCCACCATCCTCCCAGCATTATCACTGTAACCACTGAACCATTAAACCACACCACCAGCACTAGATCCAGACATGTCTTGAACACCTCCAGGGATGGTGATTCCAACATCAGGGACACCTATTCTAATGCCTGACCACTCTGACAGTGATAATTTTTTTTTTCCTTATATCTAATCTGAATCTCCCCTGTCTCAGATTAAGGCCATTTCCTCTTGTCCTCTCACTGCAGGCACGGCAGGAGAGACTGATCTCCACCTCACTACACGCTCCTTTCAGGGAGTTTTAGAGAGCAATGGGGTCAGCTCTGAAGCCTCCTCTTCCGGAGACTAAACAACCCCAGCTCC
>VXBC01002332.1:70099-95357 GCA_013399945.1 Ploceus nigricollis | reverse complement strand
CAAGGAGAAGAAGCGGCGCCGCTCCCGTTCCTGCTGTCCGGAGGGAGCCCCGGGGCCAGACGGCAGCGACAGGAAGCGGCGGAGCACCGAGTCCAGCCACGGTGCCCTGGAGGTAGCGCGGGCGGAGTCGCGGGGTGCCGTGCCGCCNCTTCCGGAGACTAAACAACCCCAGCTCCCTCAGCTGCTCCTCGTAAGATGTGTTTTCTAGCCCTAGATCACCGATATTTGTGTAAACAGATGGCGTGTCCACGTGTGGCTGCAGTTTACTCTGACCTGGCTATCCCCAAGCCATCTCGTCATACATCCACGGGGCATCCATCTCGAGNCGGCCGAGCCCTGGCGCGCATCCCGAGAGCACCGGTCTGTGTTTTCCAGGTGTAAGAGATGTGGCGTACAAGCTCGGGTAGCCCTAGTCGTGGTTTTCATACTTGTCGTATTGTGAGTCTTTTCAAGGATGAGTTGGTGTGCAAAAAATGGTAGTGACATGCACGCCTAAGTGAATTCTGAGGCTGACAAAATATATTTCTGGCTAGTGGTTTGGTTTTGGTTTTGGTTTTTTGTTGCTTGGTTGGTTTTTGGTTTTTTTTAATTAGTTTTTCTAGTCTAGGGGTCCTCCGCTGATGTATTTTCTAATACGAAGCCCATTTTAATTCTGTAAAGACTGCTACACAGGGAATTGTATGCCAATTTCTGTTTTAGCAGGGTAGCTGTAAATGATGAGCTTTATAATTTAATTGCTCAGCTAATCAGATGGATTTCTTCTGCGTTAAAGCATGCTTTCTTGTGTAAGCACCAGCTAAGTATTTGCAGATAATATTTCCCAGTAAATATTTATGAGTACTTTTCACTTCCTGAAGCTTTAAAAACTTTTCCTAGCACAAGAATGTTTTCACTAATAAAATATGTAACTTCTGTAATGCAATTACCTTGCAATATGAAACACTGGAACTTGAGAAGTCCACGTTAAGATATACCTTGCATTTATGAAGGGAAAATTATTGCAAGCACAGGTGAAGATGTTATTTTCTGTCTTCTCTAATTCACTAGAAAATGTGCCTTCCTTGATTTTAGGAAACAAAATGCAATGTACTCTCTGGAGAAAAAGTGGAAGAGGCTGAACAACCGAGTGATGTAGAGGAAGGAGGATTAGATCTCACTGTGTCACTCAAACCTGTCAGTTTCTACATTGGAGATAAAAAGGAAATGCTTCAACAGTGTTTCTGTGTCATAGGGGAGAAAAAACTACAGAAGATGCTGCCTGATACTTTAAAGGTACTGAAATACACTCACCATTTATCTTGAATTCTTGCGTAGCAAAGAATACTTATCTCTCAAGTCTAGTGCATTTACATTTTAAAAGCTGCCTGTATATTTCTCAACTAAAGAAGTTTCTACGAAGTCAAGTACCTTTCAAGTAGTCTCCCAGTCATGTGTCTGGAAGTGAGACTTCTTAAAGATTTGCTGTAGTTAGTCCAGGTTACTCCTTTTGCTGCTGCTCAGCCATTTCTCAACTTCATGTTTAGCTTTAGACTGTCCCTCTGTACTGGTTAGTTAACTGCAAAAGGATTTTCGTGGTTATGAGAAGTAAATACAGTTGTGTTGTTCACTAATTAATATGCTGATTTGTAAATAAAATACTGATTTCTGCTTGTGGCAACTGATTTTCTTTGTATGGTATTAAAACAATGTCTGAGATAAGAAAATAAAGCCCATTCTTCATAAACAGCTTCTGAAGCTGTAACTCCTATGGACTAAAGCTGGAGTTTTACTGGCTTAAGAGCATATGCTTTTTGAGTCTTGTTAACAATATGACTTAGTAAAAATAAATTAGGCTAGCAGCCTGTACAGAAGAAGAGGCTGCAAGTGAAATGTCATCTGTATAATGCTTGTTAGTAGTTGTAAATTTTTTGCCTCAAATTTTTATCTTAATGAGTTGTATTATTAATATAAGTGAGGCAGGACTTCTTCATTTTAAACACATGGTAAATTGCACACAGGCTCATCCATTTCTCATGTCTGGCAGAAGAAAAAGAGGTTGAGAAGCTGGAATGAAAGACATTACTGAGTTTGTAGGGAAATTGCCTCATAGTGTAGAACTAAACTTGCAATATGACTGTGAGTGTTACAACCTGTTTAGCAGCTCCTAATTTTGGTACTTGTACATGGTATCATAGCTCATTTGAAAATGTGAAATTACCAAATGTGACCAAGAGCTATGAGATGCGAAGGTAACTGGAATACCAATAAAATGTATGGTACGTACCAAGCATGAGAAATGGATCGCAGTTTACATACTTTCTTTATTTTCTGTTTTGTGATACACATCTGTTGGTGTGTTGTCAATAGCATTGTTTTCTCCAATTTGTGGACTTGGATTCAACAGTCACCTCTGATCTTTGCAAGCTTAATTACATAACTCAGCTTCCCCCTAGTGATGGAAAACTAGGAATAACCAGGTCTGCAGTTGTTTGCTGTTCCATGCTTTACACATACGATCTGGTGTTTCTGGTGCTCAGTGTTGCAGCTGCAGTAAAAACTCCAAGCCATAAGTCAGGTAACTGATAGAGTGTGTATTGCTTAATTTTTCAGACAAAACCCACACAGATGTTATGTCTTATCATAACTGAAACACCTGGTTTTCTACAGCAGTTGCATCAATGCAGATCAGAATATGGGAGAGGCTTTAATCCAAGTTACCTCTTCATTACAGTTAGACATTACATTTTTAATTACTCTCTTCTCAGAAATTTTTAGTAGCTTGTGGTTTGTTTTATCTGTCTTCTTAGAGCTGTTCCATGGATGAAATCAAAAGACTTTGCATGGAGCAGTTGGAGCTGTTATCTGAAAAAAAACTGTTGAAGATACTTGAAGGTATGAATGAAAATTTAAGACCCCACTGTACACCAGAGAATAGTCTGCCTCAACTGGATTTGCACTCTTTCTAGCTACTTAAATATATAAGTACAGACACACACTAGTAAGTATATATTAGTGTGTACATAATCCCTCAGTTCCACCAAGACACACAGTTCATGTACTTTGATTAAGGATATGACATTCCAGCTTTTCACGGCTTTATTGAACTTGCACTTGATATTTAAGGAATATAGAACTTATTTGTAAGCATATTGCTGTCTTGTCAATGAAGAAAAACTCTTCGAGTCTGAGTGCTCCAGAGTATCCTGCTATTAATTCTGTACTTTATTTTTAGCACCCATAGTATTGTACTAAGAATAGCTAATCAGATTTTTTTGTAATCCAGTATAAATGTATGTGTAGCTAATAGAAGACTCAAAAATAAGGGTTTTGGTTTTAACTAAGTCTAATTTTAGAACTTCTGCTTTAACTGGGAAAAATCCTCTTCTGCTGATTGCAATAGAATTAATAATTAAGAGTAAACCTAATTATGTAGTATTAATTATATCACTTTCCTAAATTTTCATGTTTGAAACTGTGTATATCTAGGCAAGATTGGAGCTGATTCTGATACTGACGAGGAGGCAGATGGAGGAGACAAGACTGGAGGTGATTCAGTCAGTCAGTGAGTAAAAGACAAAACACTTAATTTAAGGAGACTGAACAATTCAGAGATTTTTCGTGAGAAATTATCAAATATATAATTGAAAGACCCAGTTGCTATATCCTTAATTAATTACTCTAGTTGAAAGACAATGAACTGTGACTACGAGCAAGCCCTAAACTTACAGACATGACTTTGTTACTTTGTGACATTAAGTGTATCTTGAGCACATAACTGGGTTCATAGTGGCATACCACCCACCAGCTGAGTTATGGTAATTAAACTTTCATACTTGTGTCCTGCAACAGAAGTGGTGTGATGTAGGTTAACTGTCTTTGTGTGATCTAAAGCAGTAAGCCCCTCCCACTTAGGTCAGTGAATTGTTTAAGTGTGCTTTCAGTTCAGCTTCTCTTTCAACTTTTCATTCTGGTCCTTCATTCCTGCCCCAGTTGAAGCAGCACTGACACTCACCTGTTTAATGCACTCTGTGTAAGGAGTGCTACAGAATGTAGAGTTTCAAGAACAGAGGCTTCTGGTTTCTTGCTATTATCTTGGTATCTGGCAGTTTTGTAAAAGACAACTCTTCTTAACCTTTTCTTAAAATGCTTCTCTGTTTTTTAAGGACCATTTCTTTGTCAGGAGTTCACCTGTTTGATAGTTTCTATGGAAGTAGTAAAGGGAAAAAGAAAGTTACTAGTTATCATGCACGATGCATCAAATTTAGTGAGGCTAACTTGTTTCTAGAAGAATAATAAGCTTTTATGTTTTCAATACTGACCTGATTACAGCTGGTCTGCAGATTCAGGACGCACTTAATAAACCTCTGAGACAGTACAAGACAATGCACCAGAGATGAGCAGATTAAAGTAACCTCCTAGCTACTGGTTTGGTTAGTTTATCTAAACCTCCTAAATAAGAGCAAATGGATGGGAAAGGTAGTAACACTAATTCAACTTTCACATTCTGGTCAGTATTTTTCTTTAGGAGAGACCTGGTTTCTGATCCTGTCTTTGATTCAAAACAAGCTATGAAGTTATCACATAATTTTCTTTGATGACTTCTCATCATACAAATATACTAGAAATTGGAGTGAATACAAAGTTATGTTTCATTCTTTTCCTTGTGATACAGTTTTAATACCCTTTGACACTGTTTCTTCTAAGGTTCCATTTGGAGCCCATTGTTAATGTATCCCCATGTGCTATTTGTTGCCTATATGATCTGTGAATGGGGTCATCATTAGTCAGCTTTAAAAACTAGTTTTCTTATTTTGGACATTGGCCTCTGCTGGCTGTTTAGAAAAGCAAATAGAAAAATTTTAAAACCACAAAATATATTAAATATTGGATCTCTTTATGTAGTGTAGTGGTCTCTTTATTTGGAGTAGTCTCTGTTAAGTGATTGATAATTTGCCAGTGAACTTCTAAATAGAATGAGAAGACAGACTTGCTGGCTAAATAAGCCATAAAAAATAGCCAAGTTGTTTGATTCCCTGAGAAATTATGTGTTGCTTTGGGTTTTTGTTTAAGGCCTAACTCACAAGCTATTTACTATTGCAAAATATGTGAAATATTCTTTATCTCCAAGATGTATGGCAGGAGTAGTGCTGCTGGATTTCAGTAAGGTTGTTCTGTGTCTGCAAGATGTTTCAAAGCTACTGTTGAGACATGTATTTATGATCCTTTGATACAGTAGATTGCGTAAATTCTTTCTTATATAGAAATTATTTGAGCTGGTAAAAATCTAAAAAGAGGAAATTAATGAATAAAACTACAAAATAAGAAAAATCAGAATTTACCAGTTTTTAGCTAGTGGATATCTGAAGACATTTAACCTATTTTCCCATGCCAGTTAGGAAGGTTTCAGTAACTGACAGTAAATCAAGAAGAAATTGTGCTTAAAAAAGGTAAAAGAAACTGGGAGATGTTGTTCACAGTTGTAGAGCAAATTGCTTCCTTTGACAAACAGTGGTTGAGGTGCCCCTTGTTCTTGTATCTGTTACCTGATAGTTTGGGATTTCAGACCCCTCCAAACTGGGCAGGCAAGATAGGATGTTTTAGGAATTGGGGATTTTCTTCTCCCTTTCAAAAATAGCGTTCTGCATCAGTGGGTCTCTCTGAGAACCTTGGCTCCATAGTTCAGCTGTGTGCTAGCATTAACAAAAAGAAAACAAACCAGAAAAGCGGCTTGGATGATAGAAAAATAAAGGGATAGGAGAAAATGAGAAGAATTAAGGTTTTATGTTAATCTTGAAGTCCAGTGCTCAGTAAGTAGACCAATATGATACTTTTACAACTGTAAACAGTCACAAGCCCTTTTTACTAAGTAGTCTAATCTTTGGGCCTTGGGTCAGCATCTTTATAACCTATGTGTGAATAATTATAAGTGCAAGTTTTCAAAACTTCAGAAAACTGTGTTTCAACAACAAGTCAGCCACTGGAGAGGCTTAAGGTGCAAGTGTGAAAAAATAGTGAAAACTACATGGCTAAGACAAGCAAGCATTGTTTGTAATCATTAATTATAATTCTAATGTGGATTTAAGTAGGTAAATTCGTTTGCCCTGGCAATAAAAAAGACTTTTCATAATAAAAAAGGCTGTTTCTCTATTTATATAATAACTGTTAGTTCTTCCTAGGGTATCTTCATTGCTTGTGGCTTTCATATAAATTACTTCTTTTTCCTGCATTCTATTATAATTTATTTGTTTTAAATCTGACTTGTATTAGTTGTTTTCATGGAAATGTAAATGTGGAAAGGGAAAAAGTGAGTAGCAAGTTGTACTTTAATCAAAAGTGTTTTAACTGATTGGAAAGATCCCTTTGTTTCTTTCATTATTGTCCTTTGAAAAAAATAAATTCAAGAAACATACCTTTATCAATCTGCATATATCAACTGAAATCCAGAAAGCTTGAATCAATACATATAGAGAAATTTCAAATTAAATAAGCAAATGACTTTCAATCTCTAAAGAGCTGTTTCCTGTCTGTACCAGCTAAAAGTAGCAGGGATTTAGGGAAGTTTCTCCAGGTACAGGAAATTTGCAAAATTCAGATCTTTATGTAAAGCTTTTAGATGGTATTGCGTCTAATTGTAAATTGAATCTTCCTTTTTTGGTTTTTGCACATATCCTCATGCTGTTACCGGAAGTGGAAGTCCTGAGGCTTTTCTTAAATTTCAACTTCATAAAAGCTTCACATGCTTACATTAGCATGTAAAACATTCGCTCTCCTATTTTATCACCAGCGTGTTCTGTGTGAAGCATTAGAAATGCTGCAATAACCATGCAGAAGAACTGAAGAAGCAGGGCCTATATTTGCCAGTAACTGGAAAATGCTGTTGCAATAGATAAATTTTGTTATTTATGAGCTCTTATAAGTTTTTGAATATGCAGTTCTCAGATTTTTGTTGCTGTTTCTGTGTTACTGTCTGCAATGGAATACTGTTAAACCAAGAGAATTACTGTATACGAAGCTTCCAACTAAACATCAGATATTTAATTGACAGGAGCCAGACAATGTCTTGCAAAAACCAAGTAGGTATTCTTCATCTTGTTCAAGAAGTGTTAGCATGTTTTTGAGCTATTTCTTTTCTTTTACCTGAATTGACTTTTCAAATATCCTCCAGCAAAACAAGTGAAAGTAAATTATATGCTGTAGTAGTAAAACATTATTAAAAGAACAAGCATTCTAATGTCATTATAATGATCAGTGTTCATATGGGTCTGAGTAAATGATCTTTTGCCTTCAAAATTATATTGGGCTTATTTTTTTCACTGAGTGAAAATTTGCAGTTTAATATTTGCTCTTTCAAGGATTTATAGGCATTTTACTACTTTGCAGTCAAAAGTGCATTTTTTGCTTGTTTTCTTTTGGAAAGGTTAGCAGTTTAAAGTTTTGTCTTGTTATAATGTGTTGTGCTCGGCTACTGGGCTGTTCACAAGCATGCAATTACCATCTGGTATTTACCATACCTGAAAATAACAATTTGGTTATTTTCAGCATTTGGAATCACTGTAACAACCAGCTACATGAGTCACTGAACAGATACATCAGCATTTGGCTAATTTGCTTCACTGCCTTCTGTTCTTGTAGTGTCCTCAAACATCACCTGTAACAGGACTGATGGACTTTGCATAGCTCATTAAACGATTTGATTAACATCTGTCTTTTGAGATACCTTTCTTGATAAGCACTACTTCGTTAGAACTTTTTTCCCTTTTGTTTTTTTAAATTGCTACTTAATGCTTCTTAATGCTTGAGAAACATTCTCCTTGCCCTGGCTTCCAGCACTTGTTGATTATTTTGGTTCTCATTTGTCATTGAAAACTATCCTTGGAACAAAAATTTGCAGGAATCTTTCAAGGACTCGGGACTTCTGGACATGTTTTTTAGGCCTGGAACTAAGTGCAAAGGCAAATTTTAATTCAGGAAGGTACATCATGTCAAAAATAACAGAGGTCTCAAGTCTCACTGGAGATTTAGGTGAATGATGCTTTTCCTTCTGGTCTCCAACCCCAGTGACCACTGAAACCTGGTATCCCTGCCACTAGTATTGGAGAACTACTGTCTTAATCCTTAGCCATCTGCTCCTCTGCCAGTACTCCTTTTCCTAACCTTTGCTGTGTTTTTACCCCACTTTGCATAATCTACTGGAGTTGGGTACCAAATCACCTTCAAACTCAGATGCTTTGAGAGCTGTACAAATTCCTGTAGCAAATTGTGTACAGAAACTGTTCGTGTGAGCCCAGTTAGGGATTACACTAGTGTGGCGCATGCGAACATGAAATGCATGCTCTGTAAAATAAGATAAATTTAAATAAGATAAATTTAAATTTACAGTGTTTGTTGTCAGCAAATTGTAGCTGTAGTTAGCTTCTTTCTGCCGAAAAGATCATACTGTGAAAATGTTTTTCTGTTTAAAATAATAAATTAAAAATGCTGAGTTTATTGCTTAGAAGATTGACTTTGAACTTAACTGTCATCTTGAGGGAGAAATATAAAGGCTGACGAAAGGGAGAAACTCCAAATTACTATTGTCACTTACCAGCATAGCATGAAAAAAGAGAGTATTAAATGTGTATAAAGTCCCTTTATTTAGAATAACCTATCTTCTGCTCCCATTGTTTGAAGACCACCCTTTCTTAAATGTATGCCACAGTACAGATAATGAGGGAAATAAACGTTTTTTACTAGCAAACAGATAATACAAGGCTAATAAGTTAAAAGCCAAACTGAACAGTGAACTTAAAATGCATCTATTGGGCCAGTAGATGGTGCAAAATGCTTGCCTATGAAACAAAGTCATGAAGGTTCACCAGCAATGCAGTCCAATCCAATCAGTTCTGAGAGAGTAAAACATGCTGTAAAAGTACTTCTGTGTCCTAAAAATTCTTTTGCTGACAGTTGGTAGTCTCTAAAGGAATGTGCGTTTGCTGTAATTGTTGTTGAAGTCAAGGCATCAGGAGGGAACTTTAGAAGTTTCAATGTATGATTTTTTTTAAAGTTGGTAATTTCTTTTTACTCGACTGTTAAAATGGTTGTGGATAATTTCACTGCCAGTGTTTGAACTATAGTGGTCACTTTGTTTTCTCTCAAAGAGATGATTACAATTCCTCATCAGACATCAAGGTGATACCAGAGTTGTGAAATCTGCTGTCTGGATACTACTGGTGCAAGATCAGGATTTTTCAAGTGATGCTTTGCTGTCCAGTGCAGATATGACTACTGAGTTCAAAATGGTGAAGTATGTGTGTAAAAAAGAACGGGACAGGGGCAGCCTAAGCTGCTTCTGCTCTTAGTGATGATCAGGGTACATCACAACTTAATTTTGGTCAAGAGTTAAGTAACTAAATATAACAAATTGTTAGGAGTTGCTTTAAAAAAACAAAAAGCAAAAAAACCCGGTGGTTCCATCCACATCTGCTGACCAGTAGCTGGTCTGAAATCCACTTCTCTCCCTGGCTGCTGGCACAGAAGCCCGCAAGGTTTGTATCCTTGTAGCTGTTGCTGATCAGACCTCCTTGTGCATGCAGGCGTCTCTGATGGCAGGTGTTGGCCTATGATTGTCCCCAGTAGCTGATAATGTTCATCTCTGGGGTATCTAGTGCTCTATTAATGTCCCTCAATTTGCCTACTTGCAGAACCTAGTCTGTTTTTGGAATTTCACCTCTGATTTTACAGTCTATTTGATAGCTTAGTCCCAGACCTTGCGTCCTGCTTGTTGTCTAGACTAGCTTGAGGTTTGCTGGTGAATTACAAGCATCTACTTACAGCTGCATGACACTGAAAATCCTGGAGAAGCTGTACATTTTTCACTCTGTCTGGTTTCTGGCAGCACAGTCCTGTAGGCCCTTCTGACCTGTGGTCCCCCTTGCAGTTCCTGGCACACTGCATGTGTGAGTGTATTTAGATTATTCTCATCTCGTTTGGAAAAGGCGTTAGTGTAGCCATGTGGCTCAATAAATAGGCAGAACAGACTGGTGTCCACGTCCAGGGCTTTGCTAAGCAAGTGTATTGGCCTGTTTATTGTCATTAATGAGTTATTGCATGATACTTTACACATTTATGTTCCAATGGCTAAAAAAAAGTGGGAGAAAAAATGAGAGTCTGTTGATGTAGCCTTTGCCACTTCAGAAGAGGAAATAGAGATGAAAATAACTGCCTCTCAGACCATGATTTCTAGAAATATTATAGTGTTCCTCCTCCTGATAAAACCATTGGGCACATAGAAAAAAACCCAACTTGTAGAGCATGAGGAAAATAGCTATGTGTTCACTTTCAGGAAAGCCCTAAAGGCCATTACTGAGAAACAAGTTGTTAGTCATTATATTTACATCTTTTACACCAGAATACTGCTTCCTTTTTATAGTGTTTTTAAGCTCCCATGGCCAGGAGAGCTGCATTGATTCCATATTAATACAGATGAAGCCACTGACACACTAACATTTAGTTAAGAAATTTGGCAATTCTATTGTCAAAACGCTCACTGGATGTGGCAAGTGAACTCATCCTGTGATTCTGGATCATTCCACCTGTGCCCTTCCTATATGTTTTACCTTATTTTCACAATTTGTGTACCTAGTTTATGTGAAGTACATGAAGGACATTAACCTTTCACTGAAGTGTCTCTTCCTTATACTTGTGTAAAGAGTTGAAACCCTACACATCAAGGGTAGGAGTCTTTAAGTAGGAGAAATAGAGTAATGTGGGTACCGAATGCAGTGTAATAGCTGAGTTGTAAACAGTTTCGTTTTAAAAGATATCCCTTTGTGAAGCAAGATTCTGGTTTAGAAGAGGTTGGTGATGGTCTGATGATAATTTCATGAAAATAGTTTTTTACTTTCAAAATAAGACAATAAATAGTATTTGAGTACAGCAGAAATTATTGTTTTCCCAAACTATATAATTATGTGACAATTTATTTTGAGTTTTACAGTAAAGCTCCTAATATAAAGAGTTTTTCCTTCATAACTGCTCAGCTGTGGTTTCTCAGTTATAGCCCATTGAGGATTGTTACTCTAAAAGGCAGTGATGCAGTGGAAATAATTGCTTTATCCTTGTGTATCACAAGACAAAACAAAAAAAGTTTATTTTCAAGTTGTCAGATTAGCTCTCTGTATTCCTTCTGCCCTTATTCCTACTGTAGCTGGCTAATTGGCCTACCACCTGATAATTTTTTAGTTTCTAAAAAGTGTTCTGTTAAATTTTAAATTATGGTGATTAAAATGTGTTCTTAATTTTTTCCAGACAGGACAACAGTATAGACTCAACTTCTTCTCTGAGAGAAGACAGCAAGGTGGAAGGTCAGGAATCAAAACAAGGTATGTAGTAGAGAATGATGAAATGTTGTGTTCTTGATATTGGCCAGTGACTAATTCCAGGTAGCTGACAGCTTCCTGGTGAACAGAGAATGAACATACATTGAGAAAGAGTATTTTGTCTTTTGTGCTTTCTCTTCTTAAATGCAAAAAGCGCCCCTTATGAGACATCCTAGTACTACAGTGATTAGCAGGATAGAAAATGCAAAGGCTCGTAAGTTATTGGTGCACATTTGTACTTTCTACACAAGAAAACAGTATTTTTAGCCTGCAGTAGTATTTGTTTTATTCCAATCATTAAATGAGCACATACAACAACCACCAATATTAGTTTGTGCATGAAGCACTAGAACTACAGCTGTTTCTGTCTCAGTCTATTTTCATTTTGACTGGCTCTAAGCAGAAAGATCAGAAATAGGTTTTCCAGTCAAAGAATGTTGCAAATTCTTCTAAGCTACATTTCTTTTCTGCAAAGATCTAACTTTATTTGCTTCTTGCAACTGCTATTCCACCATTCAGAATGTTGTCTAAAAGATGTCTCTTGGAATGACTTTTGAAATATGTTTCTTTTCTGAATTAGGAGAAGCGTTAAATGAGAAAGGAAAGAGTAGTACATAATAAGAGCACCAAAACTCTTAGGTGTGAGTTGCTATGACTGTGAATAATCTTTAAATGTTGCTTGTTGTACTATTGGAGGAACCTTAGAACTGCCAGATTTCCTGCAGATTTCTTCCGCTTCTGTATTATCAAAGGGAATTGATGGTTACTGCAAGTGATATTGTTGTTTTTTACAACTTAATCAACCAGAGCATCATGATGGCTTTGGACTATAACAGTGGCTCCACTCAAGATGTTAGCTTTTAAGAACTTTTGAGAATATTGTATATATTAGGAAGTATAACTCTAGTCTTGCTCCTTCACTGCAGCCTGAGAAGCTGTGGGAAAAAGAAGAGAGAATGAGAGAATAAGCAAAAGTGGATAAAATTAAAATTTAAAAATGGAATTGAGTGTGCTGAAATGAATTTTGCAACTGTATATGAAGGAAAAAGTAAAAGTTACCAAAATGAAAAAGATAATGGGAAATGCCAGCCATGATCCTTTTTACTGTAAAAACACAGGTGCAAAAGAGGTAAATAAAGCCTGTTAGCACATTAAACATCTGTAGGCCAAAAAGCCTGAATGAACACTGAATTCCAGAGTTTTGGAGGTTCCAATTTCTAAACAGAACCCAAGGTTGTTCTGCCCAGCTTCTCATCCTTACTAAGTCTGGGACAGACATGAATGACTTAATATTTTGTTCCTTAATGTGACCAATTGATTCCAAAAGGAGTCCTATGGTGGGCTGACCCCAGCCAGCAGTAGGCACATACCAACCCCTCAATTGCTTGTCCCGCAGTGGGATAAAGGTGACAATCAGCAAAACAAAATGAGGACAACTTACGAGTCCATATAAAGACTCTTCAATAAGTGAAGCAAGAGCTGTACATTGAAACAAAGCAAAAATCAGAAACTTAGTTACAACCTCCCGTTGGCAGCCAGATTTTTAGCCAATTCCTGGAAAGCAGAGACTCAGCATGCATGACAGTTACTTGGGAAGGCAGATGCCAGTGTTGTATGGTGGAGCATATCCTTTAGCAGCTGTCCTGGCTCTGCATTCCTCCCAGCCTCCCAGTTTACTCTCTGTGGGGTCAGAGTGAGAAACAGACAAAGCCCTGAGGCTGTGCAAACACTCTTTAGTAGTAGCCAAACTGGTGTATTATCAACATGCTTCAGAAACAAATCCAGAAGCGGCATCATGCACTCTGCTATGAAGAAAATTAACTTCATCCCAGCCAGACTCAGTACAGGTCAGTTTAACTTCAGCAGTAAATTAGGATGATCAGGCTTTGAACTGTGATCCAGTAATGCAGCTGATTTTTTGATCCATGGGAATGCTGCTTGGTTGACCAGCACGTTAGGTAAACACTGACTGATACTGTGAAGAAAGACATGAAAAATACCGTTTCTTAATCCTGTTGTTTCTCATTCTGATCTTTCACATACATTATGGCTTGCAAGGTAAAGTTAAAAAGATACTGTTCAAAGATGACTAAATTGTATGGGAAATAGAGGAAACTGCATTTGAAACTGAAATACTAATCTTGAAGTTACTGTTACAGTAGGAACAGGCCGAGACTACTTAGGATCAAAGAAGACCCTTGTAATTTCATCTCATGAGTAGTTTTTATACACACTGCTGTGAGGAGAATTTTTTGTAGCCTTGTTTATTTTTTAGGTTTTCAGATTTTATTATTTCAAAATTCTGATTTATCTTGCTTTAAAAAAAAGGTTAAAAGTGATCTGTAAACTTCTTTTATATGTCTTAACATATATTTTCATGAGCTGAATTTGCTTTTCTGTTAGCTTTGTTTGGAATTTTTGAGGTGCCACATACCTTGGCTGTGTATGTGAGTGCATTCTCAGGGTGAGTGTGCAGAATTCTTAAACCTGAACTTAAATGTTCTGGCAGTAATAGCCTGATACAGAGTGATCATGATTGAGTAACTGAATTGTGTCTACAGTACAAAAATTTTCAATGCTGAATCAACAAAACTCTAATGTTTTATAATATTACTATTGTTCATAAAACTATTTTGAGCTGTTTTGATCTTCCTTTCCTCCCTCTTTTTGTTTTTTTAAGTAAAGAAATTGCATGTATAGCTTTCGAAGTAGTGAGTATTGATTTTTTTTTTCACATCCTCAGGATGGGAGGAATGTTGTAAACCCCAAGAAAAATAGATCTTCCTAAGGTTTTTGGGCACTTTTCATGTATTAATACCAAGTGCATACAGGTACCATAAAGCATTTAAAATGTTTTTAAAAAAAGAATAAAAATTTTCTAAAGCCTTGATTTTCCTGTGCAAGTGGTAAAAATGGTATTACGAAAAGTAATAAGAAGTAATATAATTATTAAGTCTGTGTAATCAGTAACATTACCATCACCTGAATACACATTATTCATTTTAAGCTGGAACCAATCCTGCTCTAAATTTCCACATTTACAAAAGCTGTTGAAAGAGTATGAACTTCTGAGGCCAGTTTGTCAAAACCAAGTCTTGCTGTACCCAAATTGAGAGAACAGTTAGTTAGGTTCTGTTAGAGCTTTGTTTTTATTTTATTGAGCTGCCTCTTCTAATTATGTTTTTAAAAATACACTCCAACTTTCAACTACAATTAAAAACCAGTCTTAAATTCCTCCATGTTTTTACATGGAGTTAAATACATCTGGAAGACTAATGATAAATTCTGAGTAGTTGCATGATAAGTAGAGTTTCTATTAATTTTTAGTCTCGTGTCTCACTGAAGTCCCATTCCTCTTAAAATATATAACATAGTTGAGTGTAATTTTTGAAGTTGCATTCTGAAAATTTGGTTTACTTAAGAGATAAATGAAAATCAGTTTTGCACTGCAAAAGCTTTCTTTAATATAAAATTTTATGACAATTTAATTAGGAAAATAGGTAGTGTAACTTCACAGGAGGGAATAAGTTTTTCTGGTACTGCTGCTTTGCTATACTGCATGTTCTTTTAGAATGGCATAAAGATGCATTAACACTTGTATAAATTAGCTTTAAAAGTTGGAGGAGACAAAGAAGAGGAGTTGGTTATTATATAGATTTTTTTTCTAGATTTTTTTTTCACTCTCTTAATTTGCAGAGTAACACTTTAAGCAGAAGTGATTTTGTAAGTTGAGGTAAAAACAATTCTGTTAGGCAACTCTGTGATAGTTATGTTTGTGTTGCAGGTAAGGGAGAAGATAGTGATGTCCTCAGCATCAACGCAGATGCATATGATAGTGACATAGAAGGCCCATGCAATGAAGAGGATGATCCAGATGTGCAAGAGAGCACTGTTAGAAGTGGAGCTGGCCAGATAGATGACCTTCAGAAGGACATTGAGAAGAGTGTGAATGAGATTCTGGGGTTGGCAGAGTCCAGCCCGAAGGAGCCCAGAGAAGCAACCTTAGCTGTTCCTCCATCAGATGTTCAGCCATCAGCACAACAGCTGGAGCTTCTGGAACTCGAGATGAGAGCCAGAGCTATTAAGGCTCTGATGAAAGCTGGTGATGTAAAGAAACATCCCTGAGACTGTTCAGATTTTGTTTTCACTGTTTGTTTCGAAGAAGATGATGTCTATTCTCTTCAGTGCTACAGTGTGTTTGGGTTGGGTGTGACGTTCCTCATTCAGACTGTGTTGTGTATCCTGACCTGTGGTTCAGTTGTTTTGTTGCCTTTAGTGTGCTGCTTCCATGACATGCACAGTGGTTGATGCTTCCTCGAGATGAATTGTCCTTGTGCTGGGTCACCTCCTCAGGGAGTCGCACCACATATGGAGCTGTGCCAGGTACCTGGTGCCTTCCAGAAAGGTTGCTGTAGAAACTTAGAATAATTGAATGGTTAGGGTAGGGAGAGATTTGAGACTGCTTAATTCTTCTTGGGGCCCATCTCACCATAATGTAGGTATTTGAATTAAAATGTGATGTTTTGTGTAAAAGCATACTCAGTTTTTTAAAATTTGAATTCCTAAAGGTAAGGATTTTTACCTTTCAAATAATAATTGAACATGTTATTTTCAAAGTTATGAAAGTGCCTGAAAGACACAGAGTAGAGTTTATTACCCTGCCATGTAGTTTTGTCACATTTCTCCACTCTTATCTTTTGTATTATAACTGAAGAAAGAAGAGTTTCTTCCGAACTGGAATGCTTTTCTTTTGAATATTTGGCATAATATTTAGCAAATCATACAGTTCAGAAGACCTTGAGCTTTCAACATTCAATTGATGTTGTCATTTCATGTCCCCTGAAAGTAGGAAAATCCACCTAATTTCAGTGTGCTTTTTTAGAAAAGGCATTTAATTTATTTATGATGTTTTAAAATATAAATTCTATTTTTATCCATTTCAAGATATTCCTTTATAAATTGAATTCTAGAATCAATTTTCATGCTATAATATCTTACAACAAATAAAATTATTTTAATTTTTTTAGAACTAGTGCTGGTTTTATATCTGGCTGCTAATCAAAGCATATTAAAATATTTGTGTGTTTGTTTACACATGCAGACATCAATTTTTTTCTTTAAAGGTAGGAAGTTTACAATTGTACTCTTTGTTAAGTAANATTCAGACTGTGTTGTGTATCCTGACCTGTGGTTCAGTTGTTTTGTTGCCTTTAGTGTGCTGCTTCCATGACATGCACAGTGGTTGATGCTTCCTCGAGATGAATTGTCCTTGTGCTGGGTCACCTCCTCAGGGAGTCGCACCACATATGGAGCTGTGCCAGGTACCTGGTGCCTTCCAGAAAGGTTGCTGTAGAAACTTAGAATAATTGAATGGTTAGGGTAGGGAGAGATTTGAGACTGCTTAATTCTTCTTGGGGCCCATCTCACCATAATGTAGGTATTTGAATTAAAATGTGATGTTTTGTGTAAAAGCATACTCAGTTTTTTAAAATTTGAATTCCTAAAGGTAAGGAATTTTACCTTTCAAATAATAATTGAACATGTTATTTTCAAAGTTATGAAAGTGCCTGAAAGACACAGAGTAGAGTTTATTACCCTGCCATGTAGTTTTGTCACATTTCTCCACTCTTATCTTTTGTATTATAACTGAAGAAAGAAGAGTTTCTTCCGAACTGGAATGCTTTTCTTTTGAATATTTGGCATAATATTTAGCAAATCATACAGTTCAGAAGACCTTGAGCTTTCAACATTCAATTGATGTTGTCATTTCATGTCCCCTGAAAGTAGGAAAATCCACCTAATTTCAGTGTGCTTTTTTAGAAAAGGCATTTAATTTATTTATGATGTTTTAAAATATAAATTCTATTTTTATCCATTTCAAGATATTCCTTTATAAATTGAATTCTAGAATCAATTTTCATGCTATAATATCTTACAACAAATAAAATTATTTTAATTTTTTTAGAACTAGTGCTGGTTTTATATCTGGCTGCTAATCAAAGCATATTAAAATATTTGTGTGTTTGTTTACACATGCAGACATCAATTTTTTTCTTTAAAGGTAGGAAGTTTACAATTGTACTCTTTGTTAAGTAAAATAATGTATTAACTATTTTTATTCATGAATTTTCCTTGGTTGTTACTTAGAAAGCCAGTTACATGCTTTACAACAGTAGCAGACATAACTTCCCCTACTATTGTGTAATATTACTGCAAACCTTAGTCTATTCAGATATTATGTCTTGAATTCTTTTAAGGTTTATAATTTGCTTTTTATTCTTCCCTTTTATTCCTTTTCTTCCTTCTCTTTATTCCCTTTCTTTTTTTCCTGTTTCCTTTTAAACCCTTTTCTGTAGCAAGCTTCTTGTATATTTCTTAAGTATGATTGATTTTCTCTACAATCAACATTATTGTAAAATGTTAGTGCAGTGTAAATTTGATAATAAACTAAAACCTTCATTAAATACGACTGATAAAATTACAGTGTGCTTCTACTAAGTGATGTCAGTGACCTGGTAAAGTGTACTTGACTCTAGTGTTATCCACATCAACATTTTTTCTATTATTTTGTAGTAAATGGAGGTTGTAAGTGAAAATATATACACAATTCAAAAGGTAACTTTACTGTCTCAAAATCTGTGGGTGTTGTCTTTGGTCAATTTCATTTAGCTGTTTGGTGAACTTGTGTTTTATTTGAATCCAGAGAAACTAAAGAAGTAATCAGAGAAGGACAGCTGGCAAAACTTAGATGTGCTGTCTTCTCTTTTACAAAGTTGTAGGCTGGTAGAGTTGTGTTAGATTTCAAAGGTACACGTTAGTGCTGCTGTACTTAGGTCATTAAGGCACTGAGTACCTCACCTTGCCTGCTGCGGAAGTGCAAAAACTTGCTTGCAAGGGCATTTCCTGCATCACCAGAAGAAGCCACATGTATGAAGTTTATTCAGTGATGTTGCAAAACAACACATTTCAGCTGTTTGGCAACACAAAAATACTGGTGGAAATAATGATAAACTAGAATGTAATTGCTTTCTACTAACTACTTTGTGGAGGTGTATGGTATTTATTATTTTTCTACTGGTTTCCCAGGTCACCCTTAAAAGTTTGTTTTATAGTATGTTGAACTGTTAAAGGTTATTATTTCAAGCTCTGTAGGAAGAAGTTGCATATGCTAACTTTAACATGTAGTGTGATAGAGATGAAACAGGTTTACTATGCATATGACAGAGAAGATTTGTAATTACAGCCTAATTAAATTCAAAGATGAGAAGTATTCCAAGAAAATTCAATTAAGCTGTTTACAAAAAATAAGATAAAAAAAATCATGTGAGATACTTAATATGATTGGTTACACAAGTGCTAATTCATTTTTAAGATATTGTACTGTTGCTGCTTAGGTTAAAAACAGATCAGCTAAATTACATGTGTTCTTGCATTGATTTGTATCACTGAAGAGATAAAAAAATACAGTGTATTTAAAATATTTATTATACAGCTGTTTTGTTTTTCACTTTTAAATATGTCTGTGATCTTCCCTTGAAAAACAAATTCATTATTTCATTTGGAAGAAGAGGCAATTTGAATGTAAAATATATTGAATTATTTATGGGACATTAAAATAGTGTTACTGGGTTTTGATCAACCATTTTGTCAGGAAACAGATATTAAACACTGGGTGTTGGTCAGCATGAAAAAGATCTTTTGAGGAGGAGGAGGGCTGATTGTGTGTGTACTAGATGAATAAAAAGGTATGACTCCACAGAGAGTCAAAAGTATTTATCTCTCTTTGGAGGCTTTGCTGTTAGGGTGATTTCATAGAGAATAATAAATAGATTTCAAGATGCCAGTTTTGAGAGGCAAATCACAAATATTTCCACAGAAAAGAATTAGTTCCCCTTGCAACACATTTTTCAATATAGTATTTGCTCTCAAAAGTAGTTTGCCTGAGACTTTATTTTAAGCTATGTTATAAAATGTGTTCTTTGCTGTTTGAAATTACTGTAATTGTTAATTGTAGTAAATGAAATTTTGATCACTGGTAACTACAAGTTGTTTCTAAGTGTATTTGAAAAAGCAGGGAGTCAGATCGTCTATGTAGGTGATGTAAGATGCTGCTGTTCTAACCGGATACTGTTGAGATGCCAGATGAAACACAAGCAGTTCAGCACTGCATTGTGAGTCTTGCTGAAGGAGTCAACTGGGTAGCACTTTACTGCAGCCTTGTCTATATTTAAAGGAGCACAGTTTCAAGAACAGTAGCCACCTCGGGGAAACCTTGCAGTGGGACAAAATGGCTTTTTACCAGCTGATCTACTACAGTGTCACAGCTTTAAAGTTTATAAATTGTTGCTTGATTATCACTATTATTTTTAAAATAATGTTTACAAAAGCAGTTACTGTAACTAAAGTTGCTTTTTTTTTCTTCTGTGGCTAAAGCATTCTTTAAAAACATCAACTAAAGAAAGGCTTTATGCGCATGAGTGCATAGTAAGTTATTATATGGCATTTTATGTGCCTATCTTAAAATTATAAACACTGATTTAGCCTTATGAGATCACTGATGCTGGCAAAAATGCCATTTCCACTGAAGATAATTGAAGATTAATTGTGAAATAAGCCCTTTAGTCAGGAAGGGAGATGAGGTGGTTAATTGATCCAGAAATATAAGAACAGCATAACTTTAGGAGAAAAGGCACCAAATTAAAAACTGATGATAAAGTCCTGAAATTTAGTCCCAGTAGTATAAACCTTCATGTTTATTGCTAAGTTAATCTGCAATATATGTAGAGAAGAAAAAAGTTTGTTCACCTTTGTCAGAACCCATCCCCGTACGGGCCACCAATTGTTGGCGTCGGTGCTTGGCACCAGTTGACGGTGGATGGGAACTGACTGTCACCATTAGTTTATTATCTTACTGTAAGACTTTCATACCTTCTCTCTGTTAGTTCTCAAGGGCAGCTCCTCATAACACTGACTCCTTTTCGCTTTCTTCCGCACGGCTGGCTGATTTCTACCTGTCTCTAACACAAATGCCTGACCCTATCTATCCGTAGTAGCACATACTCACCCTTACTGTCCCTAACACAACTGCCTGACCCTAGGTCTTCACAGCAGCACAGCCAACTGATTCCAACTCCCTGTCTCTTAACTAGGCGACCCACTCTTTTATAACACCCATCCTTATTGGACCGTCCTTACTGGACACAGCTGTGCCCTATTAAGGGCAGGCCTTATCGGACATAGCTGTGACCTATTAAAGGGAAAGCTGTTCCTACTCTTTGGTAATTAGTACAGCTGCAGCTCCTCAGGGGTAAGATTGACTTCAGCACTATCTCTATTCTCCTACAATCCATCCTCCCAGACACCTTATTTGTGGCCAAATATAAATGTTAAAATACTTTATTTTGTGGGGAAGGGGCTGAAATCCCATGTTTCTTGGCCCTTTTTTAGCATTAATATTGAAATGTGTAAACAGAATACATAAAAGGAGAAGAAAAATTACTGCTTGTAGGAGGGGCTAGCCACATACCACTTAATCAATCTGACTCTGTAGTCAGGTAAGAAAAGATCACAAAAATTTAAATCTAAATATTACATATTTATTGTATTATACAGCCCAATAATAACATGAAAGGAAACCTCAAACCAAATATAAACAGAGAATGGAACATGGTCATTTTTTGTTCATTCACTGCATCATCTTTTTAAACAGTCCGTAAAGGTAACTTATTGTCCCTGGGATTGTTGATTATTGTCAATCTCAAAATTGAATTTTTTTTTTTTTATCTAATGGTTTTGCAAAGCCATGAATTGTCTAATCTAAAGCCTTGAAGTCCATCTTGTGTTTCCAGACTCCAGTCAATCCTCCTTTACTTAAGAAGTCTCAGCTTCAATTCACTGGAATACCGTGTACAGTTCTGCATGACTGTATTATTGTCCTATCCACTGGGAGTGGAACAGATGCAGATAAAGCCTTTTAAGGTTGCCAGAGGAGCACAGGACAAGAGACACAACTAGAAAAGTGTGTTTAGTCTAAGCATGTTGACATTAGCCTTAAAGGCAGGCAGAAACAAAGCACTGGGAAAGACATTTAAGCTGAATATGAATGCTGGTGAGGAGCTATGCATACAATTTGATGTGGTTGCTTATTCCCAGGCTGTCTCCTGGTCCCCTTCCTGCTGTTGTCCAGCTAGTGTTAATGTGGATATGTACAGAACCACATCAGGAAACTTATTCACGCAGGGAATCCTGCCCATCTGCTTTTCACCTGGGGCACCATTCTGATTGAATTTGCTGTATTGGCACAACAGAATAAGTAGTGAAAATCCAGTTGCTGGATTATATTACGTAAGTGATAACCCACATTCTTCCAGTTCTTAAGATATGAGGCATCAAGAAATAAGGTTCATGACTTAATTCTGTCTTTTTGAAAGCATGTAGATCTTCACTCAAAAATGTTAGCTGAACTGCTCCAAATATAAACTATCTAAGCTGTTAAATTTTTATTAAATCTACATTCTTGATTATTGGCTGGTGCAGATTTTCGATGTGTATGGTTTTGGGTTTTTCATTTGTGTCGTTTCATTAGAGGTTTTTTGTTGAAGTCTGTGCAATTGTTACTACAAGTAGTCTGGTGAAAGTTAGTGCCTCATAATTGTATGTGAATTAAAATTTTGGATTACGTCTACACTAGGGGGCTGTGTTGCTTTAACAATGTCTGTTTCAAAGAATAATGTACTAAGAGCAGAGTCCAAACTATGTAAACAACTTGTAAGCAGTATTTTTCCCTACATAATAAAGTGGACAGGAGAAGAATAGTAAAGGGGAATGACTTGCAATTTAGACAAATATAGTGTAGGAGCAAAGAAACTTTATTTTCTGTGTACTTTGATAAAAAGTTGAAAAGGAAGGATAAAGTGATGTTCTCATTGTCATGAGATCAGTAGAAAGGCTGAGACCTGATTGCTTCACTCGTAGCATGGCTCCTCAGACCTAGGATGCAATAACCCAGTTTGCTGGAACTGGGGACATGTAGGTTGCTCTTCATCAAGAATTAGCAACATGTAGCATTTTTTTCATCATAAAGGGGATTTTTTATACAGAGCATATCCCAGTTACACTGCATATCCCAGTGCTTCTGCTTTAATTCCCTGTTTCTTTGCAACGGTTCACATATCACTACAGGATGTAAGATTGCTTTGCTACAAACACGGCACTCCTTAAACTATCATTTTAGGAAGCCATTTGCTCTATATCCCAAACAAAACTGAGATGTAATGTTTGATATCTTCTCCAACTTGCTTTCCAGGCCTCATGAGGGCATTGATGTAGAGGTATACTGGAGCTGAAGTGGATGCAGTATTGGAAAATTAACTGAAGTCACCTCCTGCCACTGTAAAGACAGGTAATATCTTTTCTATCCTCAAGTTCTACTAAACCTTTTAAACACTTAGTGGATCTAAACAACTCTATTAATATATTCCCTTCTTAAAATGTGTAAAAAAAGGGTATTTTAAACAAACAGGTTTCTTATGGAATATAACTTTGTACTGAAATGCTGAAGAGCTGTTGATACTGTTCCAAGGAAGTTAAAATAGGTAGAATTTACAATAGTAAGACCTTATTTAGGCAATATAAATTTCCTTTAAATTACTGAGCCTTACATTTTTACATTGTTTGTATACGTTTGAAGAGCTACAACCTCTATTAGAAAGAGTTAGGTATCAAGATTACGTAGAATTTAGACCATTCAAATATGTCTCTTCCTACCAAATATTAGCATTAGATCACATAATAGTGGAGTTTCCTCACTTTTTTCACTAACTAATCTCATACTGTTTTCAAAAAAGAATATGTGCAGGAGAGCACATTAAGAAAATTTCAGTGTTTTCATTGTTCATGGAGAGTGCCTCTATACATGTCTTATCATAGTAATATTTGTCATAAGTAAATTATGATTCTCCTTTGGTGAAATAAACTGGTACAGGGATCGATAGATGATGGTTTTACTAAATTTCTGGTTGGTGAATCTTGTGTCCTTAGCATGAATAATGAAGCTCTGCAGGCATCTCTGCCTGTTTTGCTGGGTACAGTCCAGCCTGGTGAATCCTGTTCCTTCTAATTTTTCTAATTTGGGTTGTTTTAATAAAAAAGCTGTCTAAGAACTGAGAATGAAGTTAACTAAGATTTTTATTGTTGTACGAAAAGAATTGCATGTCAAAAATGTGAATGCCTGAAACACTCTTCAGTGGACCATTTTTAAAAAAAAATATATTACTTCACTGCCACCTAAATTAACACTAAAATTTGTATCGGGAAGCCAAACAAAAAAAAAAAAGTTGAGAACAAGGAGCCCTTGGGCCCCTAATTATACCTCCATTCACTGCAGAAGAAAAGTAGTGTTCCCAGTATTTTTCACTAAATTTCAACTGTCCAAAAGGAATGAATTTGCCCAGTGATGAATGGCAGCCCCTGAAATTCTTGGGATATAATACATGCTTATCATTGCAAACTGGAATCAGGGTCAGGAATCAGTAGGCAGTGTTTGACACTGCTGATTTATAACTGTAGTTGGAATTGCAATTCAGACTATCCCTTTAATCTTCTAAAATGATTTTGTGTACAGTAACTTTAATTTATTGTTACTTCAGCAATGGTACTTACTAAGCAGATCTCCAAATGCCAATTTGTCCTCAGACCAGAAGGTTTCATATTTATATTATTTATTTTGCCTTTTATATTTATATTACTAATAAGAAAGGCTTCCCATGTTAATTGTAATATTAAGCAAAAAACAGAGAATCCTCTCATGAGGAACAAAAAATCTGTTTTCTGCTCTCATGATGTCTTAAGCAAAGAACAAGTAAGAAACAAAGAGCAGGAGGAAGGGTGGTACTGAACTGATTATGATTGGTTTTATATATTGTGATTATATTGTGAAATGGCAGATACATTTACTATTAATGTTCTAAATTACATACATGCGAATGTACAAAAATTAGGAATTTTCATTTCTTACTCCTTTGTAAGCAGATGTGAGAAAATATTTGCTCTTTGCAGCTCCCTGTATTTTTCTTGGTAAAATTTTGCAATCAACACTTTGTGTTACTATGAATTTCTTCTTTTTGTCCTCTCTCTATTACTATCTTTAGCTACTGGATAAGATTAATAATCCCCATACTTCAGCTGCAGAAATTTAATAAACAAAGTTTAATTAAAACAAGAGAAGCACAATAAACTTAAAAGGTTCAGCCTTATCAGGTTCAGCAAAGGTTCAGCACTGCAGATTCTAGTAATTCTTTTCTGGTTTGTTGTGGTTTTTAAAAATTGAGAAGGGGAGAAGGCTGGAAGAGAACTTCAAGTTTTTGTATTTAATTGAACTAACAGCATGTGCTGATAAGTAATAAATAACCGTGACACAGTGACTAAATAAATTGGTTTCCTCAAGCAATGATTCATTCACTGTCTTTCATTGCCATCAGGTTAAGAGATGGATTCTTTTTGTCAGCCTAAAGGAGAAATGTTCAATAGTATAACAACCTCCTTTTAATTCCAGCCACAACAGCCTTTAAAATGCTTTGAATTAATATTAATAAAAATGGAGCAGTTAAACAAAACTTGGGCTCCTCATTGACTTACAAATAAAATCTGCAGAATCAGTTATGAAGAAATCATATTGTGGTGATTCAGTGCATTTTTCTGGAAGAAACATTGCTGATGATAGGCAAGGTTCTTGTACTTTTGCAGGAAAAACATTGTTGGTATTGAATCTGGACATCAGGACATCAGAAGGAATTCTGGACACCAGGAGGAATTTCTTCATAGAAGGGGTTATTAAACATTAGAATGGGCAGCCCAGGGAGGTGGTGGAGTCACAATCCCTGGAGGTGATCACAAAATGATTGGGCCATGGTGTCTGGGTGACA
>VXBC01002332.1:53287-70088 GCA_013399945.1 Ploceus nigricollis | reverse complement strand
TGGTGTCTGGGTGACAAGATGGTGATCAGTCAAAAGTTGGACTACATGATCTCAGAGGTCTTTTCCAACCAAAAGCTTTTCTGACCTTTCCATCACATAGTCCAACAGCAGTGTGATAGAGTAGCCTTGGAGGGATGCTGCCAAAGGGAAATTATGATCTATTATAATTTGCACTTATAATTCAGACTGCATTTGTCAGTCATTGACAAATTATGCTTATACTCTGCAATTTTAAAAATTTGATTCCTTTCAGGTTTTTGATGTTGAAGAACCCAGCTGATCCCAAACCCACTTCATCAAAGATAATTGGAGAGTGGTTGGAAGTGTATGCTTATAGAGGAGATGGCAGTTCAGAACTTGTTCTTATGGTAGGCTACTTGTTGCATGGCTCTTTCTTAGAAACCTTACCCTGACCATCTGCATGGCAAGGCACATGACTTCAAATGTAGTAGAGTTTTTAGATAAAATTATCTTGCCACTTGGCTGCTTAAGTGTTACAAAAGGCAGTTTCAAATCCCAGAAGGCATCTTCAAATTTTTTTTGCAGAAGAAACTGTGCCTACTCTAATTTTTTTAATCAGTTCATTTTCCTTTGTCAAAGCTCTTCACTCACCAGACCAACACCCCTAATTAAAGTAACAGCCAACGCTGACTGTAATACAAAGAAAAAGGTTTGCTAGCTATTTTCTGTGTCTTTTATAGAAGAGTGAATCTAGTAACACTGAAAACTCTTTATCATATATTCTTAATGTCACTATGGTGTTAGAACAGGTTTGGACTGTAGCTTCTGCTTTTAGCTCAGCACCAGACCTGCAAACAATATTGAAATTACTCATTACTTATGGCATTTCTCTCAAACACCTGTGTTTTATGCCTACAAGTATTCTTGCTGCATTTTCAGCTAATTATTGCTCTTTTCTGTTGTGTTTGTACTTGGAAATAAATATTAACCATGTACAGGCTGTTATTTGTTTCTGACATTTATCTAACCTTCTGATTTGTCTTTCTATCCAGTTGTTATAAAACTGTAAGGCCCTACACAGCATTGGTTCAAGTCCAGAACACAATAAAGGAGTGCTCTGCCTGTGCATCAGCATGGTCATGCTGTTGTTATGTCTTGACAGCAACTCCTAATGGTACTGCCCAGTAACAATGCAAGAGGCACACCACCTTCTCAACACAGAAAGATGGTTCCTGCTCCATGTAATCTTCCTTCTCCATGTGTGCTGCAAAATTATGAACATAATGCCTGATTTGCTGGTTGTGTGAGTTTTTGATAATTCTAGAGAGCAGTCACAACAAAGCCAGAATGAACTGAGTTAGTGCAAGTATCTCTTTTTTCAATCTTCTGTATCATGCCAGCTTATAGTTGTCACCTGTGCAATTCCATACTTTTGTTTTCTTTGGACTTAGGCTTCTTTCCCTCCACAAGCTCTCTTCCTAGACTTTATTTGTGCTTCTTCTTACCCAATAGCTGATATATGTATTTTCTAATTTTTTTGTTTAGAATAAAACCTCTGACCCATCTTGATTATTTAAAAAAAAAAGTTATTCAGTGCTCAAGGTTCTCAGAATAAAAGGCTCAAATGCCAGCTGTAACTGATCTTTCTTGTATTCTGTTGAGACCAGAGGATTTTCATAAATCCTGACTTAATTATGTTAATTTTATAAATGTTCATGCTTTTTCTTTCTGTAACTTTTCTTCTGTCTTCTGTCTCAATCATTGGATCCTGTTGTAACTTCTGGCAGACTGAATAGCCCTCTGTTACCAGGTTTGTGCTTCCTAAGTCGTGCTTAAGTGATCAATGCATCCACTAACCTGCTTCTAATACAGTAAAAAGATTGAGATCCTTAAAATCTTCCTCTGCACTGCACCTTTTCCAGTTACTTAATTAATCTTTAATCAGGTCTTCCAGGAATCCTCTCCAGCATTCTGAGAGACAAGATGGTGATCAGTCAAAAGTTGGACTACATGATCTCAGAGGTCTTTTCCAACCAAGAGAAAAACCTTGAGAACATTGAATCACTATAAGATACTTAAGGCCAGCAGGGACCTCCGGAGGTCTCTGCTCCAACCCCCTCCAACCCCTCCACCTGGCTCAGCCACGGAGTCAGACCAGGTCTCAGGGCATTGTCCCATGGGGGCTGGAAACCCTCCAAGGAGGGAGACAGCACCATCTCCCAAACCACACAGCCCAGCTGTGGCTTCTCTTATGGAGAAACATTTTTCCCTTATCTCCGTGTTCTCTGTCCTTGCTCAGCTTTGTGCCCAGCAGGACACAGGCCCTTATCCTCAGGCCTGTCCTGAGCCCCATGGGCATTGCTGCTGGGGCTCTGCCTGACTGGAACACAGCTGAACAGTGCTTCTGCCTCAAGTGCATGAGGAGCCTGGTGGACCCTTTCTTCTGCATATCCTGGTCTCTGTGATGGACATGAGAACTAGAAAGATTATTTTATTAGCATTAGCACACATGCCAGCTAGAAAGTACATCTCTATTCTCCACTCCTTGATAATTTCTTGTTAATTTTCTCCACTCAGGTATGTCCTCCTGCAGTAGTGTCCCACCTTATGAATTTCAACTGTCCTGGATGTGGGATGAACAGCATTTTTTGTCAACTCTTTGGTTTTATTTTTGTATGCCCATGGTGAAGACTCCTCACTCTTCCTGATTTCAAGCTCTGTGTTTAGAATGAATGAGAATTCGAATGAACTGGAGCAAGGCAATCCTAAGATCTCCTTTACTGAGCTGATCAGCTAAGGCATAGAAATTTGAAACCCAGTCCACAAAGCTACTCAGTCATCATGCTGACTATTGGAGTGAATATCCTTTTTTAGCTGCTGTCCTATGTTAGGCTTGAGGTTCCCACCTTATTCTTTATTTTTTCAATAAAATGGGCATCAGGCATCCTTTTCACTGTATCTGCATGGTGTCTTGCTCTGCTCTCAATCTACTGTTGGTGGTGATAGAACTACCTCTTTCATACCTATAAGAGAAAACTGACACTCTCTTACGGGTAAACTGATAATCTATAAAACTTCTTGTTTTGGCATATTAATTTTGGTCTTGCAGACTTGCCTCTGAGACTAGAGGTGTTGTGCAGTTACAGTAAATACAAATGGGGTTTTCATAGTAAAAGAACTCATACACCTCCACAGGGCAGTTGCCTCTGCAGTTGTATTCAAACTAGTTATTATCTTTTTACTTTCCCTGCACCTGTTTTTCATGCCTCCTTGCTCCTCTCCCTCTGGTTTTAGGTTATAGCTCAATCTCCCCGTGAAGGTTTTTGCTAGCAATGTTTTGATCTCTTGGACCACCCTATATGCCTTCCCAGATAACTAGAAATTTTTCTTATATCCTTAAAATACAGTCAGTTCTTGAGATAATCCTAAGGCTTATATGGAGGAAACAATTAGAAATAGCATCCTTACCTGCCAGACATTCTTCCTGACCCTTCCATTCATATGTTTTTTTCTCTTCCTTCTCTGTTTGAGAAGAAGAACTAGTTTTAATGAGCCCTATCTCTCCCTCAGCTAGAAAAAAGAAAGGATTTTAGTTGTTCATGGCCAACAACTCTTTTATTGGCAGCAGCTAGAGGTTGTTAATGTACTATATGGTCTATGGGGAAAAAGGTATTGAACAGAGGTTTTATATAGATGAAAGAAAGAAAGAAGGAGGATATATTGGTTTTTTACAGAGAATTGGTTTGATTTGTGACCGAAGTTATAAATTCCAAATAAGTTGGTAATAAGATTTCTTAGTATTTTTAATATAATATTGTCCTTAATACAGAACTGAAAAATTCCAATCTGCATTAACCTTTAGAAAAATATACTTTTCATATATTCTTAGGACTGGTAGAATATAGTAGAATTTTTCTCAAAATTCATAGTATAGAAAGTTTTTCTGTTGTACATATTTTACTTTACAGTGTTCAAAACATGCTTTGGTACCCAGATGGTACAAAATTTCAAGCAGAAAGAAAGCTGATCATGAAGTGCCTAAGTAGTGAATAACATTAAAAAGGATTAACGAGTCTATATTTCTACTAGTCAAGAATTAAAAACTGAGGGAAAGTGTTTACAGTAGCCGGGCACCCTTTTTTTTTTAAGACCTGCATGCTCCTCATTAGAGTCTTTGTCCCCTTCTGTAGCATGTCCTCTTCTTCTACATAAGATCAATTATTTCCAAATGACTGGCCTATCATTCTCTGTACTGTATGTATTATTTGCATTTACAGATTATTATATAAAAATAAAAATTTCCTGGGCAGTGTTGTGCTTGTTTATACAGTATGATGCTCTGACTCAATATTTCCTTTACATTTAATGTATTTTTGTTACTGAAAATATTTATTTTGCTTTCTACACTGCTAATGAATACACTGCTGTTATATTTAGATATAAGTTTCAGGGGCCATCTGCAAAGAATCAGGAACAGATTTCTAAATACTTTATTAGACTGCCTGAATTTGTAGGGTAGTCATAATGAAAAATTAAATTGAGGGGTAATTTCTTTTCTCAAATTTTAGGCATGCTATTATTTCAGGTCTCCAAATTTTTTTGTGGCAAAAATACAGCAGAAGTGTTGGTTTGTGAAGGTTTTAACAGCTACAAAATCCTGTTTCTGTGTGGCTAAAGAGGAATAAAAGCACATTACTACTGGTTCCCATGTGTTCATATATGCTCAGCATATTTGTTCATATGTACATAAACAAGAAGCCTTTCCTTTTACCAGCAGATGGAGATAACAGAGGTTGCCCTTGGGAAAGGAATAATTGGAAAACAATATGGGACACTGGATGGATGAGTATGCTGCACAAAAATTATTGAAAGAGAAATCAGAAACAACTCATGGCCAGTATTGATTAATTTAGTGGCTGCCAATGTTTTCCTCAATAAATGTTTCCATTCCATGAAAACCCACTGCCATAGTTTCTGAAAGCTGAGTGGACTCATTTGGTGAATATGCCTGAACTAAACATTCTTTAGGAAATAGGAATCGCCTCTGAATCCCTGCCTTTTGCCAAGAGGGTCCGGGAGAATAATAAATTCCACAACAAATTGTTTATTTTACTAGCTGCTTAATATGAGTCTCGCTATAGCTGTAGTAGTGGGGTTGGAGGGAATAATAGACAAGACATTGCAAGAGATTTAGTGGACATTTTAATTTCTTCATCTGTAAATGGAAAAAAATTTAAGTAAAGGCAGGAATAAGGTTGGCTTATGTACTTTGACGGTAGGATGTGAGCAAAGCAGGATGTATTTCTTTAGTAATAAAATAATTTTATGCCACAACAATTCATTTTTAATTTTTTAAGAGCTAATGAAACATTAAAACATGACCAGAAAACCTCTCCTGTGAAGACAGGTTGAGGAAGTTGACACTGTTCAGCCTGGAGAAAAGAAGGTTGCCTGGAGACCTCATAGCAATCTTCCAGTATCCTCACGTGGCCTACAAGGAAGCCAGAGAGGGAATCTTCATCCGCAGCTGTAGAAGTAGGGAGGTGGAAACAATGGTTTCACACTGGGAGTAGGTTTGAATTAGATAGATTATTGATTAGATATTGATTAGATACTACAAGGAAATTCTCTACTGAACAGTTGTGTCACTTTAACTGTGGGACAGCACAGAGAATTATGCCCCAGCTTCTGGTACTCCTTAAACTGACATTTCCTCTGAAACAAAAGATTGTGACATGGTGTCTTAACGTCTGCAAAGCTCTGAAATTTAACAAGGGCAAGTGCCATATTCCACACCTGGGATGGGGCAACTCTGGTTTGTGTGTGTGGACTGGGGAACGAGAAGCTGAAGAGCAGCTCCATGGAAAGGGACGTGGTCATTTGTAAGTTGAACATGAGTCAGCAGTGCCCTGGCAGCTAGGAGGGCTGCCTGTGTCCTGGGGTGCATGAGGCACAGCATCACAGCCAGGCAAGGGAGGGGATTGTCCTGCTCTGCTCTGCACTGGGGCGGCCTCACCTCGATTGCTGGGGACAGTTCTGGGTGCCACAATATAAGAAAGACATTGGGCCATTAAACAGTGTCCAAAGGGGGGCAGCAAAGATGGTGAAGGGTTTGGAAGGGAAGCTGTGTGAGGGGTGGCTGAGGTCACTTGTCTGTTCAGCCTGGAGGAGATTGAGGGGAGACTTCACTGCAGTTACAACTTCCTCATAAGGGGAATAGGAGGGGAAGACGCTGATTTCTTCTCTGTGGTGACAGTGACAGGGCCAAAGGGAATGGCCTGAAGTTGTGTCAGGGGAGGCTTAGGTTGGATATTAGGAAAAGGTTTTTCCCCCAGAGGGTGGTTGGGCACTGTAGCAGGGTCCCCAGGGAAGTGGTCACAGCACCAAGGCTGACAGAGATTGAGAAGCATTTAGACAATGCTCTCAGACACATGCTGTGACTCTTGGGGATGTCCTGTGCAGGAACAGGAACTGGACTTGATGATCCTGATGGTTCCCATCCAACTCAGCATATTCTATGATTCTGTGAATCTAATACACATGCGATTAGATGGATGTGCATCATGGACCTGTACATTCATCTGTTTTTTCCAATGAGAGTTTTTAGCAGAGGAATTGTTAGTCCATTTACTGCATATACCATTTCTGTAACATATCAAGATGCTAAATTATGGATAAAGTTCCAGAAGTAATTTCTTGCTAGGTTGACCTGAGTGATAAAAGCCACAAAGTCACTTTTGTCACTACTCAGAAGTCATTGAGGCCTTTGGAAAATGACACTCCTGGACATGCATTAACCAGGTTAAGTCTTTGTAAAATTCACACAGCTGTCTGAAAAGGTCTCTTGAAGGAGCTTACTGAGCTTTCTCATCAAACAAAAATGGATACTATACAGCCTAGTACACGGCCACAGCAGTGGAATGCAGTACTTAGAGAATTCACAATGTGTAGCTGGAAAATGTGTGCATAATTTGATGGAGAGCTCATTCAGGCCTTGCAACACTGTGCCTGAGGGGCTTTTCTGTAAGGTGGAATGATGAACGGAAAAACTTCGCAGGCTCTGTTTGTAATGATGTTCTTTTCACTTTAACAATCAAAACAAAGTTGTATTTTTAGCAGAGCTATTTACAGAAATTAGCTTATAAACAAATGCAGGAGAAAGACAAGAAACTGTTCAAGCTGTTTTGCTTCTGATATAATTTTCTCAAATGAGTTGACTTTTCTCTAGAGGAAGGCAAATTATTGCATATGAATGTGAATAAGAATTGACAAACTCTTCTGTGCCTGTCACAGTCATCTGAGAAATGTCCAGCTTTCTCTTCCCATCTTCTTTTATACCAGGAGGAAAAATTGTTGAGAGTGGGATCTGAAACCCAGAGATTTCAAATGTCTCCCTCTGACTAATAAGATTGATGTCATTCCACCCAGAATTACATTAACTGTTATGGTTTCTTAGGTCTTTGTGGTGGCACATTTGCACCTCAGGAAAGCCTCCAACCTTGAGTGCACCACTCAGCAGAAATACATATAAGTAGCATTGTCGTAAATTTTATCAATCTGTCTTTCGAATCTCCTAAAAGAAATTTGACCTCATTCTGGCTTAACTGGTGTTTACAGGTCCTCTACATTTAGTATAATTTGCAGCTTTCACAAATGTAATATTTATTCACTCTAAAATGCTATACAAGAAAGACTTTAAATAGAACCACAACTAACTGAGTTCCTTTTCCATGAGTATCTGGGTACCTTTGAAAATTTACACCACTGTCTTTCACTCCATTCAGATTCTGGAAAAGATTGACTTTGTCCAAACAAATTCTAGTGTGAGTTTCGAAAGTAAGTTTCCTTAAAAATGCTGAAACCTGAAAACACGAAAGTGATGTATCAAGATCCAAATACAGTTCATCTAGTCCCATGTTCCCTTTATTTCCCAATCTTAGAAGTCAAATAACAGGAAAAAGCTGTTCCATTTGGTCATATTTTATCTTTAAATCCTCAGACTGGTGCTACAACCAAGCAGATATGGGAATGAATCTCTTGCCAGCTCAAGCAGTTTCTTTCTGAAGGCTGAGTAAAACCAGTGCTCCTCCTCTGAAGAACTGTTAACAGAAGGAAATAAAACATTCTAAAAATGCCCTAGTTCAGTTCAGCAAGTATTTTGCCTACAGAAACCTCTATACTGTGAACTGACACTGCATTTCAACAATTAGTTCTTGAAGTTTTTGAACTTCCTTCATATTTTTGACCTCCATTTCCTGTCCCCCCCCATTTGTCAGATTTGTATGTATGAGATGGTGATAAGCAAAACACTTTTTTATCAGCGAAAAGCAGTATGGCACTTGTTAGCTTTTCTGTGCAGGAAATTTGAGAACTGAGCTCAAGCATTACGAATATCAAGATTTCAAAAATCTTGAAAATTACATTCTGTAACGTTTAAAAATATAGTTGCTTAAATATTAAGTACTTTTTATTTGTTTTCTGCCCTTTTAACCTTGGGCTGGTGTCATTAATCTCTTCTTCACAGATAGGACTAAAAGCTTACTTTGGAAATACAAACTCAAAAAAAGGATTTCCCTGTCCCACATGGTTGCAGTAGCAGAGGCTTTATCAACATAACATTCTGTGGTATTTGTGATAAAATCACACATTTTTCTTCAAGCTTGGCAGTTAGCTCCTTTAGTGCCCAGACTTGTATATCAATGTCAATAGGCTGTTACTGAAAATTTTCCAGGCAGAAAAAGTCACTGAAGATTCATGAGTGAGGTATTTAAGCCAGTGATTTGCCCATCTGACTCTTGCCACTATTTGGATATGTCTGCCTATTTTTTTTTCTTTTCGAAGTTTTCTTGGTTTCTGCTTTCTGAAAGTGCATTTTACAGAGTGGAGAGCATTTCTGCTTTCTTCAGTTCGGATTTCAAGCCACCTTTACTCAAAATTCTGTCACCTTGCACTAGGTCTTGCTTTTCTTTTGTTGCAGATATGCTTTACCCTGCAAACTTAAATCAACATTTAACAGTTATGGCTCTCTCTCCTATGTTTGTTTTTCTTTATTTTCTAGTTTTTCTTCTTGAGCTTCTGTATCTCTAAACTGTTCATCCATGGCTTTTGCAATTAGCTGCCCCTTCTCCTCCTTATTTTTTTTTTTTTTTGCATTTTTATTTTTCAGAAAAGTTGACAGTTGATGTGTGTAAATTGTAGAGCCTTCTCCTGTCTGCCTTCTCTGCTCCACAAGCATCTACATAAAGTTATCCTGCTTTACATAGAGTCACTGTTCACTTCACCAACTCTATGTCTCTCTGGACTCCTAGTCACACACTCTGAAATCATTTATGTAAACACAGGGTGGTGGCATTGTTTTATGCAGGAACGTTTTTGGGGGACTTGACAGCCCTAGTGTCATCCTGAAGGTTGCAAGCAGAACTGAAGGGGGCAGGGATGGGGAGGCATTAGCTATTTTACTTTTTTACTTGTTTGTTGTGCATTTACCTTCATCTGTTAGTCACAGCTGTTGGAGGCTGAGCAGGTTATGCTACAACAGCCAAAGGAGAGAACAACATCTAGAGATGACCACACCTGGAGTGCCTGGGCTCCCCCTCCCCGAGTGGCATGGACACACTGGAACAAGTCCAGAGAAGCATCACAAAGATTATGAGAGGGCTGGAGCACCTCTTCTAAGAGGACAGGCTGAGAGAGCTGGGACTGTTCAGCCTGAAGAAGAGAAGGCTGGGACTGACCTTATCAAGATGTATGAATACCTCATGGGGAGGTAAAGAAGATGTAAGCAGACTCAATGTGCCTAGTGACAGGACAAGATGTAATGGGCACAAACTGAAAGACAGGAATATTAATTTACACATAAGAAAACCCTTTTTTCCTGAGTGGGATTTTGAGAAATGGGACAGGTTTCTCAGAGTGGTTGTGGAGTCTCCATCCCTGAAGATATCCAAAATGCAGCTGTGCACTGTCTTCAGCAACCTACTCTAGCTCAGCAAGGGAGCTAGGCTAGCTCTTCAGTCGTGTCTCTAGTCTCAGCCTTTCTATGATCCAGTAACCTTTCTAAGCATCGTCACAGTGGGATTTATCATGCTTTCAATTTGGTGAAATTTTCAAGGGAATTTTTTTTCTTGCAAGAAAAAGAGATTCCTGGATTGCCCTGTTACTCTGATCTGCTTTTCAGATATGTTGTAAGCGATTCCTGACTATTTTTCCAAGGTATCCCAAAATCCTGTACCCACAGTAAGACATGTTTTTAGAAGAAGGGTCTACCAAGCACTTGCAGAAATATGTGGGCCTCTTCTGCAATTTTTGAAAACAGCTAAGATGCCTGCTTGGTTGGTGATCTTGTTTTTATTCAGTGTCATTACTGATAATGTTCCATGTGACAATAACTTCACCAAGAGATACTCAATGAGCTTAAAAAAAGTTTTGAATATAGAGGTTATATTACCAAATGGTGGTTTGAAATAACTAAATAGGATTATGAAGATTATCCTTCTTTAACAATGCCCTAAATTTTTATCTCCTTATCCCTTTTTCATTGCTTTCTCTCTCAAGACATTATGGTTTATTGTGTCTCTACTAGGTACCTTGAATATGATTTACACACTGAATGACTCTGCTTTCAGAGCAAGGTAATGATATAATATCCCCATTTATATTCAGAGCAGTCAACACTTTCTAGCTCTCTGAATAATAAAACCACCTGCATTTAATATACATGGAAAAATGGGCCAGCAAATAGGAGATATAGCACAATCACATAAGTGTAATCAGATAAAATATCACAATATTAGAGCAGATCAGCATCTGGCAATGACTTGAATTTTAAAAGGCTGACAAACAGCATGGTCTAAAGCAATCAGGCATACCTCATTCAAAGCTACTTATCCCAGATGTGATTGCTCTTCTCATATGTTTCTGGCAGATTAAACATTCAGGCTTTCTTATTTTAACTGTTCCTATGCTGTGCCTCTTTTACTGGAAAACCACTAGGTTTTACCTCTTTTTTCCAGAGTGAGAAAGAAACAACAAATTAAAGGAGTGGAGGAAGGAGCCCTGCTGCCCTGGCTGGTTGTAGTAAATAAAGCCAAACCCTTCTGCAGTGTGCATGCAGTCACACATCAGTCTGTGTCCTCTGCCTGTGCAGCTGCTGCCAGGGCTTTGGGATCCATTATATATAGTGGAGAACCACTAGAAACTGAAAGGTGATTTTTTTTTGTGTCTGGCAATCTCTGATGAGTGGCTTGTGGAAGACTTTATTTGCACATTCCACTGCATTCAGTGGCACCCTGATGCCCTTTAAGACATCCGGCATACACACTAACACAAACAATACAGATCAAGCAACATCAGAGTAAAGGTGGTGCTTTATAGAACTGGGCCTGTCCTCTAATTATTTCTATGCATTTGTCAATTGCAAGTCTTAGCTGTTAATGCAGGTGCTGGAGCTACACCCAAAATCATGTTAAGAGCATATTCTCTCCCTCTCCCTCTGCCTCTCCCTCACCAATCCCCTATCACTATTCCTCACTCTCTTCATCTCTTTCACAGCTTGCTTTAATGCAAGAATCAGTGATGAGGAGCTGCTTGAATTTCTTCTTTCTGATTTTGCATTCCTGGTGATGCTACTTCCAGGAATCACATCGCTTGCCTCACCTCTTGCGTATGGGGAGCTCATTCATGTCTGATTAATGAGCTTGTGATTGGACTTTGCATGGTACAAATTGAATGACTGTGTCCCCAGAGTATATTGGGAGCCACATGCTTGCCGCTGAACAAAACGCCATACAAACCTTCCCCCTGCCCTCCCTTTTCCTTTCACATCACAGGACTCTGTGCTTACTGTGAGAGCAGAAAACATTTTACTATGGTTAAAAGCATGCAACAATAGAGCATCTGAGGAAGAAAGGGAATATTCCACAGCTATGGTTTTTCCCCATTTGATCACGCCTGAGGTTACATAATGTCTCAGATATTTTGCCTGTAACTGTGAGAGAGATTCTACAGAGATCAGCATTCTTTATAAATGTAAAACGTGAAAACAAATGGTGCCATTCCCCATGTTTATGGTTAATAGTAAGCTCTGCCAACTCTAGAATAAAAGATAGAGATGTGCACCTGGAGAGTGACATATAGAAGGTGTTATCCTATTAATGACAAGGCACTTTTTATATTAGCACAGTTTAAGTGGTCATTTTAACTCACTGTTCTCCAATAGCATTGAGCTTTCTTTTCATGAGAAGCAGTCTGAACATCATTTTGTATCCCATGAACTGGCACATGTGAAGTAAGAGCACATGATCCTCACCAGTAACTGCAGAACTAGGACTGTTTCTTGTCCTTTCCTGCTTTCTGGATTAAGGGTGGAAAAAAGAAGATTTTAGAATGTCATTTACAGCTTAGACCCAACATAGCTCTTCCTGTAAAATTCTTTCCCTATGATTCCCTCACCTTTTTGGATGCAGCATTTTGTTACCTACTGCGTCCTGAAGAATGAACAGATGGGGAGTGGGGATGAGGCTCTGCCATCTTCCTTGGCTGGTGCACACTTACAGCATCAGATAGAGAGGGATGGATAACAGAACTGAACCAGTGATCAGGAAGTTTAAAAACTAGTACTCATAAAACTTGGTTTATCTTATACAAAACCATTTCAACTATGGGCAAAAAAAGATAAAAATGCATGGAAGGTATGACCAAAGTGCCACTGCAAACCAGTTGCAGAGCAAAGAAAATAAGTTAAAATGTATGTATATATGTTATATAAACATATGTCATATGTTTACATGTGACAAATACACAATGAAATACAAATATAGATATTTTTTAAAATTATTTTTTAAATAACACAGATTTCTTAAGTTTGGAAAAGGACACTCAGTGTAGTCCTGCCAGTGAATTCGTTGTCAGGACTGTATATTCTTGTACTGCTTCCTTACTGCAGTGGATCAATTACCAGATATACTAGGCATCCATTGTGTACAAGGAAAATAGATGAGGGATGATTTGTCATAAGTTCTTTCTTTGTGTTAATAAACTACGTGGGACAGAGATGAGATAGAGTCTGTGTTCTCTTCTGCCTTCCATCCCTTAGTGCTTCTGATTCAAGTTTCATTGTACTCATATCTTTATCATGTTCCTTTGGTTTGTAGTGTTCTGTAATAAGTATTTTGTCTTCCAGAGGCCAGTGCTGTTGAGTACATTACACCTGGCCTAGACTGCAGGTGAATCAGTTTTGGGGTACCCAATATAAAGTTACTGCTGCTATTGGCCACAGCTTGTTCTTTGGTACAAGAATGTTACTGCTTCTTAAAAATTGACTAATAACAACCAGAACACTAAGTGTCTTTAGCCAGGGCCTACCAAAATCAAGAGTATGAAGCCCAGTCTGCAATGAAATAAGAAACAAATATTTCACTTTTTCACTGGAAAAAAGTTGTAACTAATGGGGCATTCTGAATTCAGGACATTCACTCTATTTTTTGGTTTAAAGGATGGAAAGGGAGTCAAATAGAGTTGAACTCTAGCAACTTTTTTTCTATTTCTAAGGCATATATGGGTAATTTCTCCCCTTTCACAAGACCTTTTTGCCCTGTAGTCGGCACTGGTGAGGCCATATCTTAATTACTGTGTCCAGTTCTGGGTCCCTCAATTTAGGAAGGACATTGAGATGCTCAAACGCATCCAGAGGAGAGTGACAAGGCTGGTGAAGGGTCTGGAACAAAAGCCCTATGAAGTACAGCTGAGAGATTTGGGGTTGTTTAGCCTGGAGAAGAGCAGGCTCAGGGGAGACCTTATCATTCTCTACAGCTGCCTGAAAGGAGGTTGGAGTTTGTAGCTAGGTGGGGGTTGGCCTCTTCTCTCAGGCAACCAGTGACAAGATGAGAGGACACAGTCTTAAAATGCACCAGGAGAAGTTTAAGCTAGGCATTAGAAAAAAATTATTTACATAAAGAGTCATTGGGCATAGGAATAGGCTGCCCAGGGTAGTGTTGGAGTCACTGTCCCTGGAGGTGTTTAAGAAAAGATTGGATGTGGCACTCAGCGCCATGGTCTGTCTGACAAGGTGGTGTTTAACCATAGGTTTGACTTGCTGATCTCCCAAGGTCTTTTCCAACCTAGTGAATTCTGTGATTCTGTGGTTCTCTGACTTTCTCTTTTGCTTATCCTTTGTAGGCTAAGCAAACATTGAAAACATCTGAAAACATTAAGTATGTGTTTGGTTTGACACACAACTTGGGGCTAGCTTTAGGTCTAGATTTAAGCTTGATTTATGGGTCCAGCAGGACCACTCATGGAAGAAAGTCTCCAGTGGTGAAGGAATATAGGCACAGGTTTCTGAAGACATGGCACATGAGAGACCTTCTTGCAGCATCTGAAACGAGCCTCATCCTTCATTCAGTGTTGGATGTTCACTGTCATGACAAAGTCAGACAAAAATCCAGTTTGAATTCCACATAGCGTATGAATGGGTAAACTCTTGTCAGCAGGAGTCAACACGCAAGTTACACTCAATTACAGTTCATCTGTATAAGAAACTCTATCATGCTTTCTTTTCCATGCTAAGGCATAAAAATTAGCAAGCAACAAAAAGATGCTGTCAACTTTTGAAATACAAGTTACCTGCACTGTCTGGCTGGGCTTGGGCATGCCCCTGAATACTCTGTTGTCCAGCAGCTGTAAATTCATCAGCTCTGTCATGGCCTCAAATCAAACTGTCTCCTCGGATGGCTGCTAATCTAAGATCACAGGTAGAATGGTCAATTCTGCTTTTTTCGGAATTCTTTTCTTCCTTCATAGCACTGCTGTGAAGATGTATACCTTTGCATGGAATGTAGTATTTATACACATGCATTTCTTCTCTCTGTTTTCCACTAAATATAATGTTGAACTCTAGGCTTATTTTAGCAGATGTGCAAAGAATCTAGTATTTTATATGCGACTTGGGAGGATTTGAGTGCCAGATCATGCGAAGGTTTCTTTGAATATCTGAGACTAAATGCTTAAGTCAGAGAATTTCTAGGTCTGGGATATTGTTTTCCTTTGAGAACAACTTGAACCAACACAATTCCTCCCCTCTTGACATTTTCAACCCATATCCTCCTCTTCCATCTATATCTTTGTTGATTCTTCCTTTTTCCGTCTCTTTTCTTCTTCTTCAGCTTGTAATCTAGAGTCTTATGTACATGAATACATGCAAAATGAGTGTGGTTTGGTGTGCTGAGGAGTGAAATTTTTCTGCACCCCTTGTAAGGGTAATAGTAATTTCTTCCAGTCTCAGAGAAGAGTGAGGTACAGTAACATGGCAAAGAATTGAGACAAAAGAGTTGTATCCCATAAGATGGTTGTCACTTATTTTAAAGAAGATAGCAGTGGTGAGAATTACCAGCTTTTGCACATGCATGCACTCTCCCCACTTCTTTCCCTCTACATTCTTCTTTGCCTCTCTCTTGCTCACATTCACTGTCAAGGAGACATTTCCTGATTTATTGCTTGAAAGGCTGTCATCTTGCTTCATCTCTTGAAAGGGAAAAGGATTTTTCAAAATTTGTGTACATGAGATCTCAGTCAGCCCATAAGATATTATAGCCCATTAATGAAATACCAAAACTGGAAACTTGAGATCTAAATGTTAAAATAGCTATTGCTCCCTACACATCCAAAAAACCCACATCTGGTGTCGTCCCAAAAGCTAAAATGGAGTAGGACCCTCCAGGATTACCGGTTTCCATATAGAAAGTGGAACATCATGCATTAAATCACCACTAATGTTTGTTATGCTTCCTTATACACACTGACACACAGTAAGCCCATACTTTCACAGTCTGAGGGGCGTAGAGAGTCATCATTGTACAGGCATGTCAGTGTTAGCATTAGTAAGTGTTACCCAGATGTGCTGGGGAGAAAAATATACTCCATTGCTTCCACGCCATTTTACAACTATCACAGATATTTTGCCACAAAAGTGTAATTGAACTGTTGACAGCTGTTCTACACCCAGGCTGAGCACTGCTGTTACTGAAAGCTAGTTACCACTCTGCTGGGTTCAGATACCTAACTTTCATTAGTATTTGAGGTTGAAAAGCAGTCAGTAGCATGTACCAATTGTACATTAACTTTATATATCTGATTGGTGATCTCTCTACAGGAATCCTCATGAAAACTATTTTTCAATTGGTAGAAAACATCTGGCATTTCAAAGGAATTCAGATAAAATTTTTAAAATATTGATGTAATCTCTCATTACTTGTATTTAGTAAAGTAGTATTGGCAAGTAGTGAAGTAGGCTAAATAATGAGAAAGCCACAATTAACATATTTTCAAATGCATCAATGTTATGGCTTGTCATGTCCTTCTTCCTGCTTAAAGTTAGCAATGATAGATACTGAAACCCTATTAACTTCTTAATAGGCTGATAGACATACCCAATCATGGAGCAAAGAATAATAGAAATTAGCACTTGGGTTTATAAACCTGCAAACCCTGGGGGTGATGTAACGTAGAGTAAGATGTGGAAAGAGGAAACACATAGGTTGGAGTCAAAGCCCTCTATGCCAAATTTCTGTTCTCCTTCTTCTAGTGAAATTGGAATCAAATTCTAAAATAATTCCTTTGTTTTTCTTGAAAAAAGAATGCTGAGCCAAGTCCAAAGCCCATGTTTCACAACTATAAATCCAAATTTAAAAAATTTTCTATTGTGGATTAAGCATCAGGGAATGTTCAAATTTAGAAGCTCCTGAGTATATTTGTATCCCTAATTCAAGATGTGTATTGTGATGTCACAGTAGGAAAGTATGTGCAAGTGGGGGAAAAAAAAACCATTCACATAATTTATTGAAAT
>VXBC01002332.1:39948-52078 GCA_013399945.1 Ploceus nigricollis | reverse complement strand
GAAAGGAAAGGAAAGGAAAGGAAAGGAAAGGAAAGGAAAGGAAAGGAAAGGAAAGGAAAGGAAAGGAAAGGAAAGGAAAGGAAAGGAAAGGAAAGGAAAAAGAAACTCCAAGGAATGCAAAAATCAGATCAATTTCAAGAAATCTCTATTTTCTTGTCTAGTGAATGTCTATATTTAACCTCCCCCTCAGTAGTGGCAGGTTTTCTAGCAAACTAAAACAGATGAGGAAGGAAAGATGTGGTCAGCCTGATTGAATGATAATAGAAAATGATGTCTTGAATATTACAAATTAAGAAGCAACTTCTTAAAACATTTGCTTCTGAAACCCTCTCAGGTAATGGTGTTTTACTGAAAGAGTATTTGGAGGACACAGGTTGTGAGGGAGCAAACTGAAAAGCTCACATCCCCTCACCAAGTGTTGGTCAGGTTTGAACATTAAAGTTATACTCTGCTTGGAGTAGTGACTTAGATGAGATATATCATCTGAGGAGCTTTTTCAAATGGGCATCATAAACTATTTATTTTCATTTACATTTTCTCTACATAAGTAATGCATCTACAAGATGTATTAAACTGTTAAATGCAGAAGAGTCACAGCTGATTTGTTGAAAAATAGAAGTGCTGGAAGAATATATATATTTATTTATCCATCTTTCAATGTATCTATACTTTTGCCTATCTACTTCCCTACGTATGTGCATATATACAAAATATTCCACCTAACATAGATGATACTGGCATATCAAGTAGTAGAATTATGTTAATGGACCCTGCCACTGGATCTTTTGCAACAGTCTGCAAATGTTGGTAGATTTTTCTCAACTGAAGAGTGATAGAATGACTGAAGTATTAGGAACTCCAGTCCTGCTCTAGGGTAATCCCATTGCAGGAATGGGAAGGCAATCAAAAAAGTCTCTTACATTTGTTTCTGAAATATATTTTATCAAAGCCAGAAAAACATAATGCTCCACTTAATGTAGGTACCTCATTGCAATATCTGGTATGTCTGTTTATACTTAAACTGAATATTACTAGAGAAGGCAGATAGGGAGCAATGTGCTGTTATAAATAAAGAAAGTAGGTGATAAGAAGGTTTAATAATGAATTAATTTTTCCATGGAAAAAAGAGACTTTAAAGAAGTTGTGTTTAGAAGTATAGATAAGTTTAAGCCACAGAGATCATACCAAAAGTAGAAAGCTTCTCTAGGATTCAGGGTGCAGAATTTGTGGAGGTGAACTTTTCTCAATTAAGCCACAGAGTTAATTTAATTGACTTAGAAAATACAGTCAATAATATTTTTGTTTTGGTTTTATTTTTGTACTTTTGCTTTAAAAGTATCAGTAAAAGTATCAGGTTTACTGATTGATTCCATCCGTGTGCAAATTGTGAATTGGTCCCTTTCTGTCGGAATCTGTGATATTTAAATGATTCCGAGATTGTAGAAAGTCTCTGTCTTTCAGCCCCATGCCAAAGAAGAAGTCATAATTCCTCTGTGCTGGTTTTCAAGGTTGTTTATTCTTGCTTATCTATAACATGTTCTCTCTGACCTGCAGTAGGTCTGTCTTGCAGGACGGTGTGCGGGGCTCTGCCCCTCAGTGGGATGTTACAAAATTATATACTAAAAACTATGTGTGCTATATTTACAATAACGTGCCAATATCTATCACCTATGTTGAACAGTGTGTCCCCAGTCTAAACCAATAGAACAGTGCCAACACTACAGTGAAACATGGAGGGCATGAAGAAGAAGAAAAAGGACAAGGCATGCCCAATTTCCTCCATTTTGCCCCTTTGAACCCCCATTCTAAAAACTCTTAAATTCTACATTTGCACCCGTGCCACACTAATTACTACTTGTATCAGATACTCAGAGCTTGTAATTCATCCTGTAAGATTGAAAACTCTTTTCCATGGACAGAGATCAGAGACAGTGTCTCTCAGGGTTCTGTGCAGGGGGGTTCCCGACCCCCTGCAAGAGTCCCAGACCTTCCAGGGCAGACAGAGGGATGCCCTGGATTCCCACACCTTTCTTTGTAAGAAATAGTCTGGAGGAGATCTTTCCCAATACCACAAGTTGAAAATTAGTTATGTTTTCCATAGGAAAAATACTACTTGACATTTTTAATGCAGCAAGCAGAAAACTCTATGATCATGCAAGGTTGTTCTATGTTTTGGTGCATAGTATTCTTAGTTATAAATAGTTACACTCTACTGGATACTGATGAAGCTGTTCTGATTTATGCTTATGTAAGAATATGGCATGTACTTTTTTCTTGTACTTGAAGAGGAAAGGAATACCTTTTTCTTGTTAAAGAAATGCCATGGGTTGTTCAACTCACACCAGAAGTGAATGAAACCAGACCTCATCTTTAATTAATGAGTTCTGCCTTAAAGTATTTATTATAAGTGGGTCTCATTCACCTAGAAGCTCTCATCTTCTAAACTAATAGCACCAGGAAGAACAAGTTGACATTACATTCTTCTTTGCAGTCTAGTGTGTATCTATATACCTAAAACTTCTAGGATTATCTCATACATTTTCTTTCATTCTTTTTAAAAGGTAGCAGAATGTAACATTTGGGAAAAAGAAAAACAGATACTAACAAAATTATTACCCTCAATTGTGTAGAAAGTGTTAGTTTCTGAAGCAGCACATAATGATTAAAAAATTATGTTCATACTTATTGTTACACCCACTCAAATACTAGCAACAGTTTATCTCTAAACAGAAAACATTTTGTTGAAATCTTTTGGATAGTGGAAACAAGCTGCGTTATTTCGTTTATGTTTTGATGTATTTTATCCCCATGTGCTTCAGGTGTTACAGTGTTATACTTTAAAATCACTTTATGTAGCATTCTTTTCACTGGATTGCAGATATATATATATATTTTTAAAGTTGGTTACATTTTGAGTGGAAATGTGAAAGAAATTATTTCCTATTCCAGATGACATCAGGTTGTTTGAAGTTTGATTCATCTCCCACTGCCCTTACTGACATACACTGTCCTTGAGTCCTGCAGAAATGTGAAACCTGTAGGGACCAATCATTTAATCTATCAGGTGCCTCAAGCTAGTGTTAAGTGGCCTTTCTCTTCAATATGGTCAAACAGAGTTAAAGATGAGTATTTTCTCAATGTAACAGTGATATATGAAGAACTGTTGTGATGATTTACAAGCTACATAGATCTTTTACTGCTCCTCAGCATCACAGAGAATATCCTCTGAGCTGTATTGTAACATGAGATTTAGAGCTCACAGATGTGTGTTACAGAGGAAAAAATGTTTCAGATGTGACCACAACAGAGATACAGGAGTAAAAATTTTACACAACATGCTGAACTGCCAAGTCAGACAGCACTGGGAGAAGTAGAAAACATTGTCTTAAGCCTTATTTCCTGAGGTGGTATAAATGGGCCCAGTGTTTGCAAGCTGACTCTATGCTGCTATAAATCAGTGAAGAACTGACGTAACATATAGAGATGCACTTTGTTTTGAGGCTCAGGCTGTATTAAAGGTAGCAGCCAATTGTCACTTAGTGTTAAAACAAACAATATCTTGCCAGCTTAGTGAACATCTATTCATTGTGTTAGGTGTTATGATGACTTAGAAGAAAAAATGAAAATTCTTTGGTGAAGGGCTTGCAAGCCAAGCAAGATAAGACAGCATCAGAAAGTACATAGTACAAAAATTCTCACTGGATTATAAAATGGGGTTTAGCAGAACTTAAAAGTATTATACTCTTAAGCAGCTATACCCATAAGAAACCCTCCCAAGAAGTCCTTCTTCCTGCTGTTCCAGATTTTGTAAACTACTTTTAGTACCTCTTGTGTTTTTACATTCTGGGTACAACACAGTTTTTGACACACAGAGTAAAGACCAATCCAGCTATGGTTTGAAAGCAATAGGCTCCTTATAGTCCCACCACTAGACCTACTAAATGTGCAAATATACGACTGATTGGTATCAGTGCACATGTGTGAATCCCCTTGACACTGCAATCTGCTCAGATGAATCCAAAGAACCCTGGGTCTTTATGGGATATATCATGATGCATAAACTAGGGCAAAATATCACATGTATAGAAGAGATCTTACATGTGGAGTGACCATTTCTGGGCACTCTGCCTAACATACAGAAACCTGGAAATGTTCATCCCCCACAGCACAGTGGCAACATAGAAATGAACCAAGAGTCAAAAATCATATTCTGCTGCCAATGCTGTTGAAGTCTGCTGAATTACTTCCTCAGGAAAAACTGATAAACAAGAATTTAACAGAGAGGTGAGCAGAGTTGTGCCTTTCCTTTCTTTCTAAATGGAACATGACCCATTTAAAGCAAAATCTCCTGCTCCACAGGGACATGATGCCACTGAAATGGCTGAAATTCAGTGTGCATTGGAAGATTAGAATGCAGGACCTGATGATATGAGAGTAGAGGTGTGCAGATGGAGGACCCACATTCTCCTCTTGCTTAATTGAAATATTTGAGTGCCACATGTGTGTAGCATGAATGCATGAGAATTTTGAATCTTGGAGCCCTACATGCAGTTCTTCTGAGGCTGTGAAGTATTTCTAAATACTCCAAGTAATTTACTCACATGTAAAAGGAGTAGAGGGAATTGCAGTCAAAAGTGTTCCTGTGCCAGGGCCAAAAATTTTAACTTCCCTTATCTTTAAGGTACTGCCTGAGCCACACTTTTATTATACGGGAAACAATAACAAAATAAGACCAGGCAGCATAAAATAGTACAGAGTGTAGGTAGCTTGCTACCCACCATTAATGTCCTTCTGAATCATCCTTTCTAAAATTCATTAATTTGTTTTGTCTCTTCTTGACCTTGTAATTGTTTTAAGAGAAGTGTGCAGAGTGCATATTGTGCTTGTCACTATCTCCTTGATTCACTTTGAATTAGGGGTAGAGGAATTAGAGGTAGAGGCTTTTTGTAAAAGATGGTGTTTAGCCAAATTTCCAGGTTTTCTCCTCTAATGTTCCAGAAACCTAAAAGCTTTTGGTTGCAAAAGAGTGATCTGAATGCAATAAGAAGATTCTCCCTGATAACCATGGGAATGCACATGGTGTGGAAGATTGATGTCTGTCCAGTTGGCCTGTCTAAAGTCAGTTTCAAACCTGAAGGTGAAGGTGTGCTTCCTGTAAGAGGGCCTGGAAGTCACAGTCTCCCTTGTGCTCTCTCTGTAGTTACTTTCAAAGCCAAGTAATGTGAGCAAAGACCAGCTTGAAAACCATGCTACTTCATTATCCTGACATGGTGTTCTTGGCAGGGCTCTCTTCATTACCTTAAACATTATATTTTCAGAATCTAACGATATTGGAGCATAATGAGTACAAATGTCTCTGAAAAATGTAAGTGCAGGTTCATCTGCAAGGGTTGTGCAAATATATTAGATGTACAACATTTGCATGGAAGCCTGACTGCTCAATATGATCTGATACTTTCAACATTTTTGCAGCAAGTAGTGGGTGGAAAAATCAGGGTTGTAACCTTTACGTGAAGGCAGCTCTAGTTGGACCAAATGCAATATTTACAGCTTTCTGAGTTATTACTTGTTTTACAGTACCAGTTATCAACCTGATCAGAGTGACCTTCTGTTGAAGGCTGGCACTGAGAAAACCTGTCTCATTAACCAAGGAGGAAAAGGTCACTCTCTTAAAAGTGATGTCTACTCTGCTTAGCTGCAGCTGAATGGCTGTGAATATGGGAAATTCCAGAATCAAATATAATCTTAAAATACCTGAACTCAACAGAGAAATTCAGGTCTCACTGAAGTGTTCACAGGTCCATATTGTTTCAATAGCACTAGGATTCAATGTGTGTGGCCATGGTATTTTTTGTAGAGACTTGCAGCTGTTTAGTTTGGGAGATCCAAGATTCTTGGCTAGTAGGACTGGAAAAGTCCTTTGTTCTCTCTTAATTTATGTTGGCCCTAAGTTTAATTTTAACAGCAATCAGACAAAAGTGTTCTCTAAACAAATCTTGACCATTTTTTCTCTATTCTGTGCCAGAAGATCTAGTTAGGTGTTCTGGAGCCTGCTCAGCTAAACTGAAAAGAAGGTACAATCTTTTCATTCAGTTAATATGTAGAGAAATGTTGGGAAAAGAGCCTGTATTCAACTTCTTACTCCTGACTGCAGCTGGATAATTTTTTTCCATAAAAAAAGCACAAAGAAAGTAGTTTTCTTGTTTTAAGATTGCACCCCAAGTTAAATAATTGCGGGGAGGCTCCCTTTTAATTAGGGAGCCTAATTAATTAGGGAGCCTTTAATTTACTTACAGAGTGAATACGTACTCATGACTTCTTGGCTAAACTTGCAGGCATCTGCTTGAATCATAAGTTTCCCTTTTTCAAGTAGGCCAAGCTCGTGCAAAGTGTGCTTTAGCACAACCACTAAGGAAACATGGCTTATGTGTGCAGTTTGGAAAATGCTGCTGGAAACCCATCTGTGGAAACAACCTTTGTGGTGGTGCTGCCACCAGTTCCAACATTCTCTCTTATACTGGAGTTAATCTCTTGACTCTTGAAGTAATACCTCTACGGCCAAAATGAGCTCTTACGGAAGTTATGCCAAAAGGTCTTGCTATAATTGCCAAGTGGGGAGTCCCACTTGGAAAATTATGTGGACCTCTTGCAGTACTAAGGAGGATGTTAGAAGGTGGGTCTGCCCCTAGGCAGCTACCAGTACATGCAAAGTTATCTCCCCAGCCAGACATAACAGCACAACTGCTTCCAGAGAGTGTTGACTACTCTTTACTTTAAATGACATACACGAATTCAGTAAAAAATGCTTGAGAAGGAAGTTGAAAATGCCAAGCAGAAAGAAGGAGAAAAGAAACAGAGAACTTGAAGATCAAGTTCTTGAAGAGCACATCTGCATTAAAAAAAACAAGACTTGTGATTAATTAAATCTCCTTGTTGTAGTTATACTGGAAAATGTTGAACAGAGAAGGGAAAGACTTAATTTGCCACCTTACCAAGAGGCATACTGGTATTGACACTTCTTTGGCACAGCTAGTGAATTAAATCCTGACTTTTACTAGCATAAAAGACTGGTTAATCCATTAGTTCTAATGACAGAATGAGAGAGACTTAACTTTAAGAAAATGATCCAAGTTAATCAACCAAATATGTCCCAGGCATTTTTACCTCTCCTCCGCTGCACTTGAACTAGTCTAAGCATAATACTTTAAAATCTTTCAAGTATATGAAGTTTTAGCCAAGTGTCTGCTTTTCAGCACTCCAAATTGTCAGTTACATGCTAAGACATTAACTTGAAGATGTTGTTCAAATTTCTTTCTACCTACTCTGGGGCTGTGCATAGGTCTAGGGAGTGGGACACCTCCCAGCTCCATACTCTATGTTGTAATTCTATGCTTTGGTTTCCCCTGTTGTAAATCAAGCAAGTTTCAAGGAGATTCTGCAGAAATCATAGTCATGNTGATGCTAAAAAATAAACAGCTCAAGACGCGTTCCTCAGCAGTCCTGTCCCGTTCGTGATTTGTACATAGTCCCCCGGCCGGCGATAACATGTAACATTTTCATTGCAGGGAGTAAGTCATGAGTTAAGTGATTATTTTCCAGAACACTGCAGCTATATGATTTCTTGTTATTTTCCCATGTAGTGGAGTTTTAAGCAGCCAAGAAGTCCATCCAAACAAGTGTGTGACAAAGTACCAGCTTTCATTCCAGAGGCCATGCAAAGAGTATCATTATTTAGTGGAATGACTTCACTCTTTAATGGAAAGTAATCCATGTCAGGGAAACTATCACATATTATTTGGTGCAATTGAACTTTGTCTTTAACCTTTCATTATGATTTATGTGATTAGGTCACTACAGAAAGTGGTTTTGAAAAGCATGATTAAACACTTTAAGGAAACAATTTCTATTTTCAGGCACCTAGTGCAACTTCAATTTTTAAGGGTTTGTCCTTCCTCATCAGCCTGGTTGCATTGAAATATAGAAAAATGACCTTTGAAATTCTACTTTATTTCTTTAATATAAAAACAGGTGAGAACAACTGAAGCTGCAAATGAATTGCTATTATTCTGATACAGTTTCTTTAATTTTTATTCCATACAGTTGCAATATTTGTTTAACAACTTTCTACTGATTCTAAGCATAGCATAATAAATATAATTTTGTGTTGTTGATCTGCTGCAACTTACCTTTTCAAAACTGGTATATAAAATTATAACCAGGAGATATTGCCTAGAGAAATAGACACCAAGGCACAATTCAGGAAGAAAAAAGTTTTCAAGCAGTTCAAATTCTTTGCTTAATATCTTTATCTTTGTGATGAGCGTATATTTCTGAAGAGGGTGCTTTGCTGTCCAAACACATCCTACCCTGTTTGGCTCCAGGCATCAATGCCAACAGATGATGAGAACCACAATCTATTCCAATGGCAAGCAGGTTATGACCCACCAAAGGTCATCAGTTTATGGATAAGTAACAAAAATTTAAAATGTATGCAAACTAGTCTCCTAAGCTTAATAATAGCCTCAGTAAGGCTTTGAACCTCTTCACTGCCTTTGGAAGGAATCGAAGAAGAGAAGTAGGATGCTTATCAGTAGAAGTTCTTATCATAAAAGGCCAAATTCAGCACATGGCCCTTCCAGAACTTCACCAGGTTGCCAGGTCATGAAAAGGCAGACATAGTCACCAAATATGGATGTGAACAGGGAATACACAAATTCCCCATGGTCGCTGAAACTTGTTTCCATCTGGTAATTTGAATTAGTTCTGTGCAACTGGATCTGGTTGTGGTTGTATTGTTAAGGTTCAGGTTTAAATATTAAAGCAAAGCTAATTTTCCTCTAAAATTTTCATAGCCTGTCCCTGCTGAACTTCAGAGAGTTTAGCTACAAATTTGCATACATTAACCCTATAAAGGGGCTTCACAACACAAGTCCAATCCCTGAGACCTCAGCTCTAACCAGGAATATCATGCTTGTTTATCTATACTGCTTTATATGACTCCTATCTAGGTATGCTCTCCTCTTACAGTACCTCTGTATGTGCAGCAAACACCACATAAGCTTTCCCCTACTCCTAATGTTGGGGAAGAAATATTAGTCTGGTGGAGGGAAACTGGGGAAGGTCAGAGTAGTGCCTGTTCAGGAGTGCAAAATTTATATCATTATTGCCCCTTAACTTTCTTTATCTCTCGGACATCACCAAGAATCTTTCTTTTGTGCCTGTGCATGTATACAAAGATAAAGATTAGGCCCAATATCACAACCTGATGCTGAATTCTTCACATCACCAACAAGCCCTCAAACCTCACAAGAAACTTCAGTACAGAGTAAGGAGTAGAATATGATAGTCTCTCTCTGTGAAGATTAGGCAAGAGAGGAGAGAAAAATAAGGCATAAAAGAGAGAAAGAGCAGAAAAAAGATCACCAGTCCTTACATCCTGTGCTGGTCTTGATGCATGATGGTTCAGATCTGGGGACTACAAAGAGAACGAGACAGAGAGAGAGAGAGAGAGAGGAAAATGAGAGCAAGGGGGACAATTCACTTTCTTTCATAGATAACCTGGTGCACACCTCTTATGTAAACTGGAACTTTTGTGCCATATTATTTTGTGCATATGCAGCCAGCCCTTCTGAGTCCTCCAGGAAGTGAATCGGCATGGGAAGAATTGATGCAGGTGTATTGAGCACTAGTCTCAAAGTATTAAAGGAAGATGGCAGAGATCAGTGCTGCCCCAATGCCGTGGGACCCTTTCTTCTAGTCACACCTTTCCTGCCCCAAAAGTCAATATGTTCAAGACAAATCCTGCTTATGTCTGGTCCTTCACGAGGCCATGACATTGTATCTGCCTGATAATGAATGACTGCATGTCAGAGAAAAATTTAACAGCAATAATGCAATATTTTTACTGTTTAGATCAAATTTAATGGGAGAAAAAACCCACATTTCTTCAGATATTTTCAATTAGTTGCTGGCCTAGAGAAGAAAAAAAAATTAATGCATATTTGTGAAGTTTTTTCAGATATCACAGTCCTTAGATACTCAATGCAGGCAAACATGTATAATAAAAACCAGTGTAGTATTATTATTTAATTTGAAGGATATTTTCAGCACAGCATAAGAAACAAATGTAGAGACCACTGCTGTTCAAAGTTATCCAAAGTGGGTTGTTTGGTTTTGTTTTATTTTGGTTTGTGTTTGTTTGGCTTTTCCTCCCACAACAGCATGTGAATCACAGAGTCATAAAATGCCTGAATTCATACTATGCAATGCTTCCCACCCCCTGCCATCAGCTATTTACTGAAAACCAAAGCAAGATACATTGCTTTTCACTTATTCATACATTTATACAATGCTCCAGAGGGTCAGCTTAGTACCAGCTTCTTCCCTCATACTTGAGCCCTCAAATTTTGGAACATCTGTGCCAAGAGGAAATGGCTGAGGTCTACTCCTATAGTGGGTCTTGCTGAAGCTTGTGTTTTCAAAGAGGGAAATAAAATACAGGAGGAAGGACAAAGAAAGCTCTTGAAAAGAGAAGTACTTTTTAGCTATTAAAAACGGAGAAAATAATGGAGACCGATCTAGTGAAAAATCATCACCATCAAAAACTAATTAAACATTTTGCATTTCAGAGGTAAGTTTCTATGCAAAAATTTGGGAAACAGCAGCTTAATAGTGAAGAATATTGACTGTAAATTGCTGCATATTTCTAAGTAAGTTATACAAAATATATTGAGGATTTAGTCAGCTTTGCATAGCTGCATTATTATTCTTTTAAAATGAGTAATTTATAACTGTTCTCAGAGATATTTTATCAGCCACTTATCTCCCCTAGCTGGACTTGTGATACAGAGGGATATAATAAATTTCTGTTTAATATGATAAGAACTAATCAGACGACAACAGGAGGAGAATAATGACTGCCTTAATGGTTAAATATTTTCTATTTGGCAACAAAATTGCAACTGAAAGTAAAAGGAATTTAATCTTTATCCCTTATCTGAACACTGAAAAATTTCGTGATACAGTGAACTACAGTATATTTGCTGCATATTGTAATTTTAGTTGTTTGTAACTAAAGAGAACCATTTATTTTAGTGGGAAAAGTTCCTTGATGTCTACTCACTTCTCCCACCCACATATCCTCTGGTACTGTGAAAAATTTTATCTATCAGGTGGACTATATTCTTTACAGCTTTGATCCACTATTACAACTTTAGACAAATTTAAGTGCCCTTTTATGGATTTTACCTGCTAAAGGATAACTCTGTGTTTGAGATCACTATTTTCACTACAGCAGCAATAGAACAATTGTGAAAATACTACTTGTATGCTATTGGAAGGAATTAATTCTCCATATTTTCCTGCAACATAATCAGTCTTTTTCATATCTCCTCAACCCTGTAAAGAATGTTAGAAGAAGATAAGAAAAACACAAATGTAATTCACATTTTTCACTAATTTTCCATAAATGTTGTGTATTCTTCTGAATGAGAAAATATTTATGAGAAGTATATTAGACAGAGCAGCAAGCATACCTCCATACTGGCACCATTATTTATTTGACTTCTAGTGAGGCTAATTTCAACTTGTGAATGAGACAAATGGCTTATTCCAGAACCTCATTGAAGGCATGGATCCCAAAGATGGAGACAGAGGTGTTTCTGCTGGAATCAGTGCAAGAATTATTATTCCGAGGTGCTATTTTTGATAAGCTGATTTGTCATGACTTCTTTTGAATTTCCTGGAACAATTTCTTGAACTGTTTGAAGCTGTAATTTAAACCCAGGGTAAGATGAAATATTTCCTAAAAATGCAGTGATAAGCAAGCATTCAGGCTGGGGCTTGAAAATTCCAACTCTTGTTCTCTCACTTTACCTGTTGAAAGTAACAGTGCACATAAGGCATTTAGCAGATGTTTTGTCATTACATAAGAATAACTACCTCAGTCTCTTCTAGGAGAAAGGGGAATATTTCTGTATCTATAGATGATCTCAGCTGCTCAAAGCATCCAAACTACAGCTTTGCTCTTTCAGTCCTGCTCAGTTGGTGGAGTAAGTGGTGGATATTTTCTATCTGGATTTTTCCAATGCTTGCCATGCAATTTCCCACAGCTTTCTCCCAGAGAAACCAA
>VXBC01002332.1:19466-39761 GCA_013399945.1 Ploceus nigricollis | reverse complement strand
TTTGTTCAGCCTTGAGAAAAGAAGGCTGAGTGGAAATCTTATCACCATGTTCCAGTGACTAAAAAGAAGATAGAAACTCTCTTTTTGCCAGGAGTCACATGGAAAAGACAGAATGGGATGATAGGTACAAATTACTCCTGGGGACATTCCAATTGGACACAAGTGGAAAATTTTTCACAATGAGATCAACCATGGTAACAATCTCATCCCCAGGAAGTGGTGGATTTCATGTTGCACACTTTTATGATCCAGTGGCACAGTGTGTTGACCCATCTTGTATAGATCTTGCTTTTGCCAGGAAAGGTTGGATTAGGTGATCCTTGAGGTCCCTTCCATAGTATTCTATGATTCTGTGAATTCAGGCAAACTCCACTCAATTTTATCAGAGAGTTTAAACATGTTAATTATACAGGATTAGACTCCCTAGTTTGGAGTTTCTGGTTTTTTTTTTTTTTTTTTTGTCAGCAGACTGTAGTACAAAGAATATTTGTATTAGTAGTTCTTAACATCCATAGTGTGTTCTTCTGTGTTTTTATTATGCAGCAGAATGCAACAAGATTTGATTTTATACCTAGAATAAAAAATATCTAGACTTGTCATAGCTACTATATAGTGTAAAATAAAATCATTACAAACATCTACTAATCCTGTTGGCCTGTGATTACAGTCAAGTTGTTTATAATATCACAATCTGACTGTGCTATGAATAAGTCAGGGCAATTTTCTTTGAACTGTAATTGTTCAGACAAGAACTTTCTTGGGTTTTTTTAATTCTCTCATTTTCCGTTTCTCCTTCTAACTTTTAAGTTTTATTTATTTATTTATTTTTCTGTTCCAGGGATACTTCTGCTTTTATCTGAACTCTCCAAAAGCAGAACGTGTTTACAGATTCTCTCCTTTCCATTTTATGAAACGTTAAATAAAACCATGCATGAGGCCACTTCCATGTTGTAGATCATCTATAAATAAGACTTCAGGTTCTGCAGCATAAGTCTCCCTGAAACCAGTACAAGATTAACCACGTGATAGTTCACATATGAGCAAGAAAATTCACATAATATTATTAGTGTCAAGCCCTTTCTTTTCTGGAGATGTATTTGAAATTGGAAGCTGTATTTTAAAAATTTATTTTGGCTTTGCTGAGAAAGAGGAAACAGAAATATTTTCACATTGTCATGATGATATCTGTGATGTGAGGATCAGAGCAGTTAAGAATACCTTCCCACAGTCTGCAGGACCAGGAGAGATCATGGCTATTCAGTCAGGATGCAGACTGCATTTTCTTGTCTGGTGTTTATGTCACTTTTCATTAATTCTGACACCTGTTACTGTACAAATCAGGGTAAACAGAATCATGTGTTGGATTAGACCTTTGTCATGACTTAATTTATTTCCCAGCAAGTTGTAAAAATGAGCAAGGCCAAAATCCCTCAGGGCAGAAAATGTCACAGTGATTGCTAATACATTATTGTGTAGAGAAATGCCTAATACAACCCCTGTTAGGATATCATACCTGCTTACTACTGAATTCTCCAGAAAGTTTATTTGATATATCTAAGCTAATTATCAAAGTCTTGTTGATAAGAAGCAGTTCACTGGGCCTGAATGTGTCTGAACATAATGACAAAATTGTGAGAATTCATGGGCCTCTGCTTTGAATAATTAACTTGACTCTTTGTAGAAAGCACACAATTTCAAAACTAATTTTCTCTTTGCACAAAGCAATTTGTCCTTGTGTTGTCTTGTGTTGTCCTTGTGTTGAAGAAAAGTGAACTGTTCAAATGTGAGGCTATTATCATCTCCATTCTATTAATCTCTGAGCTTTCTTCCTCTCAGTACTTAGTGCATTGCTGCTCTTGCATTAGTGCTTGCTAAAAACTGAAATGTGAGATAGTATCTTTTCCCTTCAAATAGAACAGCTGTATCCTTTAAGCATTGGCTTTGTGGCAGAGAACCTTTTTTCTCTCCATGGTGTTTAATATATTCAAAGACAACAGCTTTTCACTGGACTATTAACAGAAACAAATGGTAGTTGGTATGCACAGGCAGTACAACTGACTTGGCAGGAAGGAACGTCCCCTGGATGAAATCTGGACAATATTAAAGTTAACACCAAACCCCTGCCAATTGCTGTGAGACTGGGAATGCACTGTTTGGATCACAGGTATGATTCTGTCCCTGCTGTGTCACTGTTGCCAAGAATATTCCTCTGACTGCTATGTGAGTCTTTGGCTGAAGGGAATGGTTCCCACCCTACTTCCCAGTGAACTCTTTATGTCTAAATGCCAGAAGTCACCAATGCATTTGGTACTTTCAGCATAAGAATAAAAGTATGGAACCAAGTATTTTTTTCCATTTTCTGTCTTCCCTTCTAGAATTGAAGAATAATAAGCCTGCCAATGACAATGACAGTGACCTACCTTCTGCATTAACAGGTCACTCAGATCACTCTTTGGGAAAAAAAGGATGACAGCACAATATCTTGTCCTGTTGCAACCTCCATGGTCTCTGGCTGGAGCTACAGTGAAACAACCTGTAGCTCCAGCTAGAGAGCAATGGACATGGCCTGCGGGCTCTTTGACCTGTTGCTGACCCTAGACAAGGAAAAATCTGTATTTTAAATAGAACTGACTGGTTTAAGTGGAGCAAAACAATAATAATGTGTCCAGGTGAGGGTTTACTTCTTCTAAGTCAAACAATCATCCATCCCTCCAGAAAGAAGTGCTGGCATATTACAGCCTTCTGCTCAGACTTTTTTTGAACTGGTAGAGTACTTCAGTATATTTGAGCTATCTTTAGAGGCAAATTTCCACAGTTTTATTCCTCTGCTGTATTATATTGGAAAACACACTTTCCTTTAAGTTCTGATGGAATGCATTATGAATAGGAGCTTATCAGTCTCTGATGCCAGCACCATGCCTCTAGGAAATGCTTAATATGCTTGTCATTCCAAACACTTCCTCATATCCCTGAATCCATTGTATTCTGTGAAATTTAACAGGCATCCATCTTTGTCATCCTAGTAATGTTACTTTTGAGATAAGGAGCTTGGACCTCCAATGACTTTCTTAAATCAAACAATAACTATTTTATGCTTTAGCCTTGGTTTTTAAGTCAATTTCTTTTTAGAGACAAGAGACACATAAAGTGACATGCTAAATTTGCATGGTCTGTTCTGGTCCTCACCTGTAATTATCATGGTTTAAAATTTTCTCAGTTTACATTAAACTATATGAAAAGTCTGGATTTAATATAGTGAAGGATAAAATCGAGTACTGCTTGGAACATATCTCCTACAATAGATATAACTGTTTCCTCAAATTTGGAAGCAGCCAGGTTGTACAACAAAACCTGCTTTGTAAGAAGAGACCTAATTAGATGCAGCTAAAGGAGTCTGCCAATGCAACACAAGCATCAATCATGACCTTCAGTGTGAGCAGAGAATTTTTATATTGTTCAAAATGTGCTCCCCCCAACTATTATTTCCATATTCCTACAGGCTGTAAGGACTGAAGCCTATTTCCTTTCCCTATGCTGGATTTAGAAGTACTGTTAATAGTGAAACTCTGTGCTGTGGATAATGAAACTTAATAAATCTTATTCTTTCCAATCTTGTGGTTGCTTCTCTAAAATCTGTACGGAGTTGGGCTGCATCTGGCAATTTATCAGCTTAATTCTGGCTTACTATTTAGTAAGGTTTACAAAAAATAAAAAAAATATTTATTTCTAGAGGGAAAATGGTGCAAAGTGTTCACTGATTGTGGCTGCAAGTTATCTAAGAAATATGCTCCATGACCTTCAGAGACCATTACTAAAATAAGCAGAACCAGTGTCTTTTGACTTTTTTTTGTGCAGCTTTGTATATGAAATAAAGATCAGTGATTCAAAACACATGATGTTTAGCCATGTATCTAACCCTTGTTATGGAAACCTCTTTTCTCACATCTAGCTGTAGAAAACTAGTGTGTTCAGGGAAACTTCATCTTGAAAAGCTCCAATCCTCTTCCAGTCCTCTCCTTAATCGTAGATCAGTAGTGCTGGGAGGGTATACTAGGAGGGCATCCCTGCTCTGTTTGTCCTGCTATAAGCTTCATACCTGGTCTTCAGCTGCTGATCAAAGTCACAGCAGAAATACTATTCCAAGCTGGCATGATCTGCTATGGGATAACGCTGTGCCATATGTCTGCTGTGCAAAACACAAACTTTGGAAAGCAGTCTTCTGGATCAGACCAGAGTGATCACATGTAGACATTTCACACCACTGAAGCTGCTAGGCATTTGTTTTGTGGTGGTGATTTCACTAGTTTCAATTAATCAAACACTTCCATTTCTGTTGACCGAACACATTCTTCATTTATGCATCATATCCTGAGTATGAAATAATCATGAAAAGTGGCTTAAAAAATTAACTGAGATTTTCAATTCATCAGTGTAGAAAAACCCTTATTCTAAAATTTTTTTGAGCTACGTGTTTTCTTCATTGAATAATTTTTATTGAAGTTTTTTTTACCCCATCTAAGAAATCTTTTGGGAAAAACAGGAAGAATTTTATCCTATTTGAATGGTGAATTTCTGATACATGACTTTATAGCAGTAATAGATATACTCAAAAAACAAAACAGAACAGCTGAAATAAATTTTAGTTCTGACATTAGCTTTAATTGTGGCTAACTCATGGAAGAGACATGGGTTTTTTTGGGCATACTGAAGTTCAAACAGGATAAAATTGCCATGCGTGGATATTCTTTAGTCCGGAATGAGTTATACTAAAATAGTTTTCTTATTTGAGATATTTTTGTGCTTTCTAAAACCACATTGTTAAGGAGTTTTTGGCAGTTTGAATTTTGGGTAACTTGCTTAATGGATTCCTTATTTCCATTATATTTTTTAAAGTGAAATTTTTAACACAGTGCTGTGAGTAGGGACACTTTCAGCACTATATGACTTTTTCTCATTTTAGGGGGAAAAGGTTTTTTGCTTTTTTGTAATTGACAGTATGACTCTTGATCTAACCCCAATGCATCACAGCTCTCCTTTTCTTCTAGATAGGGCAAGAAGACTAATTTGAATAAAGTGTCAGAGAGACAGTGGAAAAATATTTTTATTCAGTAGTATTTTATTCAGTAAAGTTAAGTAAGAACTGCTAAAAACAAAGCAGTTAAAGAATATGGGCTCAGATTCCCTATCATCTATCTGTATTTGGGAGGAGACACGAAGTAGAAAACTGTGCTGCAAAGGAGCTTTATGTGCATGAAAGGTTGTTGTAGAGTTTAAATGTATTTTTTGAGGACCTATTTGTTATTGCAGAATTGTACGAGACAAACTTTGTAAAGAATTTCAACCTGACTCCATGACAAAATTTTCAAGCGACAAGAACATTCTTAATATACTTTTTATATTCCTGTGTAAATAATTTCATCTAAAACTCACAAATTTCTATATTACAGTCTTGTCTGCAAATGATTTAGAGGAGATAAAAAATAATAACAGTAAAGGAGAAAGGATGTAATTGTGGGAGATGATTGATTACAACACTGTTCTTCCATTCAGGGTTTTACAGTGGGAGTATAAATTATGAAGCAGAAGAGCAGGGACGGGCAGTTTGTGGCCATTGCTGATGGAATGATTCCAAGCAGGACATCATAATACTATTCCAGCGAATCCTATTTCTTTAATATGAAAACATATACAGAAGTCAAAAGGGAAGATAAATGACATGACTGCAGTTTTGTTGGTGCTTTTCCACTTTTCTGCTTTGTGCTCTTGGGCTGTTTTGCACTCTTGTGCTATTTTCCCACTCAGGGATAACACATCAAAATAATTTGCGCACGTGACAACAAAGAAGTTCATTGCTCTTGCAAGTGTGATAGCTATTGCCAAAATTTTGTTTACTGTCATGGTCTTCAGTGAAACAGTTCCAATATACAAAATTTTAGCAAATATGTATAGTCTAGGTTAGGCATATGTCAGTGTAAGAGGAATTACTGAAATTCAAGTAACAAGTGAGGAAAGCTAAGAGAGGAAATTTTGAATATACTTTTGAATATATATCTATATATAAAGAATAGAGAAATTACTTGAGAGATAGAATACATTTGTTACCAGCTAGGAATTCCAACCTTGCCATGCATGAAAAAATGAGGATGTGTTAAATGGTTACTTGTGTCACTAAGGTCTATAAATAAAGCTTGATTTTTGCCTGTCTTACAATGTCAACTATAGCAATATACTCTAGTGCAATTTCAGAATTCTACTATGGTATCTTGTTTTTTGATACATTTTTGCATTTGCTTTGTGCCATCAGGAGTGAATATTTAAGTGATTATTCAAGTGAGAAGATAATAATGAATAAAGCTTTACATGACTTGAACATAGAAAATGACTCAGAAATTACTCACTTAAATTGTCCACTAAATTACAAAGAAGGAGAAATGTCATGAACTGACATATTTTGCATATTTTGGCAAATATTTTACTGGTTTCAGTGGGAAAAATGTATCCTGGGTGTGTTTTGTTTGTTTGCATGCTTGTTTTTGTTTCTTGGGGTTTTTTTTCTCCTTCTGCTTCATCTGCCTAAAAAGGCTGGTTTTCATTGTGCGCTTTGTAGTTTCCTTTGGTTGTTTGTTTTGTTAAAACACAAAATGCTTTTCTTAAATTGAACTTTTCTAGTTCCTGGTTCACAAAAAGCAGATCCATGCCTGTGGAAGTAAAACCCAGTCTCTAATATATTTTGTCCAGCTCCAGTGGCTGTATGGCTCTAGGGCTTTTTCACTGGGACAATGCCTGGTTAAATTCTTTGTGTCTGAGTAGAGGCTATGAGCATCCTCTGTAGCTCCACCTACCCAAATTAATCCTAAAATGTTGTACTCCAAACATAAAAGTAGTGAAACCTACAGTTCCTCCCTTGTAAATGAATTTCTGCCAGTTTGAACAAGAAGACCTGTATCATTTATCAAGACAAAGACAGTGGTACCTCAGATCTTTTTACCTTTTGAAGGATCAGGGCTGTGGAAGAATTCAGTGTATGTGACAAAATCCAGAGCCCCACAAACTTTGCGTAGTTATTAATTTTGATGCAAATGACTCCTTTAAATGACTCCAGATTGCAAACACTTTCAGACTTTTTGTCATTAGGTACATGTAATCTAGTAAACCATATGCATGAGAGGCTGTCGCATCAGAGGGAAGATGGATTTGGGTTGAAGAAAATGTGAAGGAAGCTTATAGTTGTACTTCCCGGTTGTAAGAGCTCTTACTCTGAGGAGAAGTTTTAAAAAGAAATCTTTTTCTGAGTCAAGTCTGTGTTGTCTGTGATGGTAATTGGTGAATGACCTTCCTGTCCTTATCTTGACCAACAGTTTTTCATAATTTCTCTCCTCTGACCAGCTGAGGAGGGTGGTGATAAAGCTGCTTTGGTGGACAGTTGGTGCCCAGCCAGGGTCAACCTACCATGATCTTAAACCTGTTCAGAAGCTGCAACTTGTACAGATTTTATTGACCACTTAATAAATAAAACTGGGTTTCTTTCCTGAGAACCATAAATCTGTGGTCTACAAAAGACCTGGGTCCTCCATACTTCAGAGAACACCTTCTTCCCAAGGTACTTGGTCGCGATTGCCATCCGTGTGGGAAACTGCCTGTTCATGGGATTGGAAAAGGGGTCTGTGCAGGTGGACAAGGCCTTATGTATAAGATTTCTCACCAGATTTTTTGTTTGGTGGAGCAATAATCATTCAGAATGGCATTAAAGCCACCATCTTCCTGTTCTCTCCTGTTCACCTGAGCTCAGGCTTAGCTGAAAGAAAAGGTCAGGGAATCTCTTGCTGGAGAAAGAGGGAGGAGGGAACTGGGGCAAGGCTTCACTGACTGCGTAGAAGGAATTAATTTTTTGTATTCTCTTTTCACTCTTTAAAAAGTCAGGGTTTTCAGTCTGAAGAAACTATTCTGGTTTAGTCAGGATGGAAAAGCACTGATGGTTTTAATTTTAGGATTCACAAAATTTAAAGATAGATGGAGAAATCCCTCATGGGAGCTTCAAGAGTTCTCTGATGAAGTAAAGGATTGACCAAACTAAACTGAGAGATGGTAGCTTCCCTTACCTGAAGTCTACTTTCCACTGCTAGTAATCCTTCTTTCCTTTTCCTTCTTCAATCTATGTCATGTCTTGATTATCTTTCTCTTTAAGTAATTTTAGATATTAAAAAATATGTTTATTTTCAGATTGACTTATGCTGGTAGTTTGCTGTCATTGTCAGAGAAAGTGAAAGGGATGGAACAAGCTTGATTTCAGAAAGGACTTCTTGACCCATAAAATACTATTCTTCATGTTACTTACCCCTTTGTCTGGTGTTTAAATTGAGCTGATGTACAGATAATAAACTTTTTAACTCCTAATTCCTGTGGAGCTGTATGTCTGAAAGGGTATGTTTAAAGATCAGTGGTTCTTGTCTCTATAATAAGCATTGGCTATAATTTCATGCTGTGTTCTAGTAAGTGGTATTTCTAATTTTATTTTAAATGGACAATTCTCTTGACCACATTGCTATTAAAAAAAGAGAATAAATTTTAATTTTTAGTAAAAGGATCAATAATTTCAGTAGCCAAGAAAGAGGAGTAAAATTTAAAAAAGGAAAAATATCAAAATCTAGAGTAGCATAGTTGTGATATTTTAAAAGATTTTAGAAGAGAAGTAAACTGAGGTTAGTATCAGATTATATTGCATAGAACACTTTTTAGACCTTTTTTTTTTTTTAATTCCTGGGTATAAATGCTTGTAAAGAAGGCTATATTTGGCTCCCAAATAATATTGGCCTGAGTCACAAATTAGATAGAATAGAATCATAGAATCATTTAAGTTGGAGAAGATATTAAAGTCATTTAGTCCACCTGTAAATGCAGCATTCCTCAGTCCACCACTAAACCACATCCCTTAGTGCTGCATCTATACATTTTTTAAATACCTCCAGGGGTGGTGACTCAAATTCTTTCCTGGGAAATTTGTTCCAGTGTCTGAACAGATTTTCGGTGATATTTTTTTTTCCAATATCTAACCTAAGCCTCTCATGATGAAACTTGAGTCCATTTCCTCTTCTATCATTTGTTACCTGGGAGAAGAGTCTGACTCCCGCCTCTCTGAAGGCTTCTTTCAGGTAATTGCAGGGCTTGATATGATCTCAAGATGTTAGAAGAGAAGGAAGTTTGGTGTAGCAGTATAATTTCCATAAACTTGGGTTTGTTAGGTACAAAATAATAGGCCAGTTTCCAGGAAGTCTAATACTTGTGGAAAGTGAAATTTAGCAGAGCATGCTGCTTTCTGACTGTACTTGATTTTCCTTTGGGGACTATAACACCCAGTTTGTGATCCAAAAAGATGGGAAGTGCCCAATAATGATAGCATCTTCTAAGTGCATGTGTTACAGGTGCCCTTGTCACTCAGGTATGGGTTTAATGACTTTCTCACTGTCTTTGTACACCCAACTTATGAGTATTTTATTGGAATGCACTGCCTCTGGCAGCTATCCAGTTCCCACCACTCCAACTGCATATGGCCCCTGGCAACTTACGCTTGCTTTTTATCAGGGCCAAATTTTGGAGGAGATTTCCCTGCAGGGTGTGTCATGAGATTCTCAGCTGGTTCTTCTTCTCAGCAGAAGGTGTCTGTGCTGTGTAAGGTGAGAAACACCTCTGTGTCTGAATTGAAAGGGTTGCACTAAAAAAACAGACTTCAGTCAACATCTCTGATTTCTTCATCATAATCATGAGAGATAATATTTTTGTCTTTTTTTGGACTAGAAAACTGTGTATTGCTGTATCTTGTAGATTTCAACTGGCTCATGACCACAACTAATAAAAGACACTTTAAAAATAATATCAACTGTCCATTTAGAGATGGTGTCCTTCTATTGAAACATTAATACAGGTCCTCTTTTTGGCACTAAACTCCTTGAAAGAATTTTGGGAAAATCTTTTTGTCAGAACTGATACTTTTTTCCTTAAGATGAATCCAGGTTTCAAAGAAGTATAGAATTTTCCATGAATATGGAAGGTCTAATATGTTTTATTTTGGTTTACATAAATACAATAGTCTAATTTTTGAAATGGTTTTGTTTGTATCTGAATAGGAAAGGTGTTTCATCATCCCCACTGCTATACTGTTTTTTTAAATGCCTGTCTGTCTAACCAAAGTTAAATTCTCACCTCTTTCACTGACCTTTTCTAACTGAAATCTATTTAACCAGTTGCAGGCTAGTGAGACAAGATACTATAAATTTCAGGATCGCACCTGGCCTAAATGCACATCCTTCTCTCCTGCCTTCTTTCTTTTTCATTGGAAGTTCTATCTTCGGGGACCTGATTGAATTTCTCATTCAGAAGCAATGTTAATTTTATATTCTGTCGATTACTCTTCTGTGTGCATGCCAGTGTTTGTGTATGCACATGCATGCTGAATTCAAGTCACCTCTCCTTTGCTTATGCTTATTTTCCAATCACATTGCAAAGGGTGTATGAAAGATTTCTATATTAAAATACAGTCACTACTTTTTGATGTAATAACACAGATTAAAAGCACTTGAATATAGCTGAGTTGCAGTAGACACAATTGGAAAAACTTCATCACTCTTGAGCTGTGTTTAAGGGTAATGATTAATGTACCATTGCAGGATGATATATATGCCCATAGATTACTGTTTGAATTACTGTGCCTTCTTTATGACTTATTGTTTCCAGAGATGTCTGAACATTTCATTTAAAGATCAAATAATTAAAGCCTCTTCTTTNAGAAACTGGCTGTGCATTGGTTTCTGCCCAGGAAGGGGAACAAGAAAGATTTTCATGCAGTAAGTAACTGACTTACCCAGCAGTAAGTCAGTTGCATCAGGGGCCCAACTTAAAGGTCTCTATGCAAACCCACACAATATAGGGAATAAACAAGAGGAGTTAGAGATGTGTGGATGCCTGCAGGGGTATGATCTTATTGGCATCACAGAGATGTGGTGTAATGGCTCTTATGACTGGAGTGTTGAAGTGGAAGGATACAGGATCCTTAGGAAGAACTGACAAGGGAGTTGAGGAGGCAGTGTTGCCGTCTATGTCAGTAACCATCTGGAGTGCATGGAACTGCACTTGGGGATGGACTGAGATCTTATGGTTCTAAGGCCCCAAAAACTTGCTTGATGAGACTTTTAAAAGAGCTTATGTTTGTTCATGTACTCTGAGTTAGACTTACAGGAGAAGTACCAACAAGATATTCTCAAGAGGTCAAAACAACAAAATAGAGTTTACTGGCAACTTTAGAAAATCTAAGAACTTTGGCAAGATGTTTAGTGCAACATTCAGTCAACATAAATCCTTTCCTTCTCAAAGCATTGCCTTAGCCCATTCAACTTAGCAAACTGTAAGCCCAATTGATTTTAAGTTACTCAAAAATTCCGAGAAGAGGGAATTAAGAAGAAAAAGAAAGAGCTACATGGTACAGTTTACACACTGAGTAAAGGGATGCCATCCAGAGGAACTTTGACAGGCTTGAGACAAGGGCCTGTGAGAGCCTTGGAAATGCAACAAGACCAAGTTCTGCACCTGGGTAAGAGCAATCCCAAACACAAATACAGACTAGGGGAGAATGAATCAAGTGCAGCCCTGGGAAAAAAGATTTGGGGGTGTTGGTGGAAGCTCAACAGGTCTTGACAAGGTGCACTTGTAGCCAAGAAAGTGACTTCTGTCCTGGGTTGCATCAAAATAAGTGTAGCCCGGAGATCTAGTGAGTGGATTCTCCTGCTCTACTCTGCTCTTGTGAGACCCTGCTTGGAGTACTCAGTCTTCCAGGGGGTCCGGAGGAGAGCCACTAATATGATCCAAGGTCTGTAGCATCTCTCCTATTAAGACAGGCTGAGAGAATTGGTGNACAGGATCCTTAGGAAGAACTGACAAGGGAGTTGAGGAGGCAGTGTTGCCGTCTATGTCAGTAACCATCTGGAGTGCATGGAACTGCACTTGGGGATGGACTGAGATCTTATGGTTCTAAGGCCCCAAAAACTTGCTTGATGAGACTTTTAAAAGAGCTTATGTTTGTTCATGTACTCTGAGTTAGACTTACAGGAGAAGTACCAACAAGATATTCTCAAGAGGTCAAAACAACAAAATAGAGTTTACTGGCAACTTTAGAAAATCTAAGAACTTTGGCAAGATGTTTAGTGCAACATTCAGTCAACATAAATCCTTTCCTTCTCAAAGCATTGCCTTAGCCCATTCAACTTAGCAAACTGTAAGCCCAATTGATTTTAAGTTACTCAAAAATTCCGAGAAGAGGGAATTAAGAAGAAAAAGAAAGAGCTACATGGTACAGTTTACACACTGAGTAAAGGGATGCCATCCAGAGGAACTTTGACAGGCTTGAGACAAGGGCCTGTGAGAGCCTTGGAAATGCAACAAGACCAAGTTCTGCACCTGGGTAAGAGCAATCCCAAACACAAATACAGACTAGGGGAGAATGAATCAAGTGCAGCCCTGGGAAAAAAGATTTGGGGGTGTTGGTGGAAGCTCAACAGGTCTTGACAAGGTGCACTTGTAGCCAAGAAAGTGACTTCTGTCCTGGGTTGCATCAAAATAAGTGTAGCCCGGAGATCTAGTGAGTGGATTCTACTGTCTACTCTGCTCTTGTGAGACCCTGCTTGGAGTACTCAGTCTTCCAGGGGGTCCGGAGGAGAGCCACTAATATGATCCAAGGTCTGTAGCATCTCTCCTATTAAGACAGGCTGAGAGAATTGGTGTTTCTCAGCCTATAGAAGAAAAGGCTGCAGGAAGACCTGACAGCAGCTTTCCAGTACCTGAAATGAGCCTTCAAGAGAGCTGTAGAGGGATTTGCTGCACCATCAAATGGTGACAGTCTAAAGAAAAATGGCCTTAAGCTGAAAGAGGGTAGATTTAAATTGGCTGTTGGGAAGAAATTCTTTGCTGTGAGGGTGGTGAGGCACTGGACAAGGTTGCCTGGAGAGGTTGTTGATGCCCCGTCCTAGGAAGTGTTTCAGGCCAGGCTGGATGGGGGTCTGAGAAACCTGGTCCAGTGGACAGTGTTGCTGCCCATGGGAGGGGAGTTGGAACAAGATGTTCTTTATGGTCAGTTCCAATCCAAACCATTGTACAATTCCATGATAAATCACTGTGGTTGCACTAAATTAAAATGGGCTACGAGAGCCAGCAAAAGTGGCTTCCATTCCTAAGGGAGTATAGAGGTCACATAAAGAAATACCACAACCACCTTCCTCCAAGATAATTTAAAAATTGTTGTGGAGTAGAAGAGAAAAAAGTATTTTTATACTTTAATATTTTTAACACTTTTATACTTAATTTTGAGAAATTATTTCTCATGAAGCAGAGTACATTTTAATTTTTTTCTAACTAATAGCTTTTAATAAAATAGCTGAAAAATAATTATACTAAACATTGACACAAATAAGAGAAAATCTGTGAAAAAAATCTGCACTATTTCACAAAAAATATTTCATGCTTTTATTTGAGGAATATTAAAACTCTCATGGATATTTATTCAAAAAATAAATGGTAAGACTTACAATTAAAATTATGTTGAAATTTTAGCAGGGAATTCATGGGATGTAATTATTTATCTGTGGACATAGTTTTAAGATATGTATTCATTATGGTCAGGAAGCAAAAATTCCACTAAATAACATCTCTGACCAATTAAAATGAACTCATACTGACCTTGAGTTCTGAGCAGTTAGAGACCCTTGTGGACAATATTAATTATTAAAAATAATTATAGAGGTATTGAGTGAATAATTTTCAGAACCCTTTTCTCACTAGAACTAGTAATGAAATGAGGTTTCACTCCTACAGTAAATTCAAGCATATAAAAGATCATTGTTGTTATCTATTGGATCTAAAAGCCAAGAACAATGAAAGAGGAGAACAGAGTTTACAAAAAAGCATGGGATAACTGTGATTTCAATGAAATATCTAATTTTATATATTTTTATTTTCCTTATATTGTCACTTTTAGTATAAAACACTGATGATGCTGTTTATAAGACACATCAAATTAGAACACTGGAATAAAACATAAAATGTAAATTTCAAATTACATGAGCTGCAATATGCTTTTTCTTGAATTATTTTGAACATTTTCCTTTCATCTTTATTCAATCAAAGTGTTTTCAATGACAACATAACAGCTATATAGAATACAGTTTTTTCTTAAGAAAATGTCGTTTTGAAAATTCTGCAGTGGATTTAACACCTCTTCCTGACACAGTAAGCAATCAGCTAACAGATATAGTATTTTGTCTTGTTGACAGTGCTCAACATTCCATGTGACTCCACTGCAGCATCTCCTACATGTGGTTCCTTAGTCAGTTTTATTTCAGATCCAGCCATTTGTAGAGATGCTGTGTGTGATTTCATTTGTTCTGTGATGTAAAAGCAACAACTGTGCCAAAAGATATTCCTCAATTGCCAAAACCTCTGCAAGGCTGTTATGGTGAAAAAAAAAAATGGTCCAGATAAACTCTTCTGCTTCTCTTCCGGCTGCAACATTTGCTATCAATATTAGTCTGCTAGTTTCCAGTGTGACTTAGGAAGAAAAGAAAAAAGAAGCAGTTATACTGATAGCTTTTTCTTTTCCTTTTCCTTTCCCATTAGAACTTCTTTTCAACTTTCTCCTAAAATTTCAAGTAGTTATTCAAGCATGAGAGTGGGCACACACATGGACACATGCGTGCATGTACCTGCACATACACAGACACAAACAGGCTCTTCAGAATAGCAGGGAAAAGCTGGTTTAACTTTGCCAATGTAAATCTGTAGATCATTGGATATGAAGCTCACAGAAAAAAGCCATTCTATTTAGCTCTAATTCCATTAGGATCATGTATGTTTTGAATAATAGGAAAGAATTAAGACCAAAATCTCAGACTTATTTGACTACATCCAAGATTTATGGCAGCTTTTTCAAGGGCAAATAAAGCATGCCATAGGATGCATATCCATATTGCTTTCTTTCTTGTCTTTCAATATTTTATAAATGTTACAGGCAAGATCAACCTTTGGAGACAATAAAATTAAGCATTTTTTTCCCCTGAAACTTCAGTGAGGTCTTCTGTGTTTTGCAGCTTCCTTCATCCTTCTATGCTGATTTCTTTTCTTTTACTGTTTTCCCAAAGTTTTATACACATTTGCTTGTCTGTTTACCAAACAAGATTATGTTTTTTTCCATTGTTTCATACTGAAAACCTTTATGGTTTGGTTTAGCTTGTTAGTGCTTCATTGTCCATTTCTGTTTGGTTTTGACTCATATTGATTTTTAAAACAAACATTTTAGTCAAATCTGCTGGACAGATGAAAAGACATAGCCAGTTTAAACACAGACATGAAACAGTGAAATACCAAATTTATTCTTTGACTACATAGAAAGAAAATGCCTTTTTCTTCTTGTGTTCCTGTAAGTAAATAAACTTCTTTGCTTTCTTTTAGATTCTTTGACTAAATCTTACCACTAGAAATATTTCTCCTATTTATATAATGGCAAGAACTTTATGTACTTAGTAATAGAGACTTATTACAATTAATAATAATTGGGAGACTATGGAAATCATGGAACAATATATGATCTGCTTGAGCAAAATATGTTATGTACAATCTGAGGAGAATTACAATATGAGATAATTCAGTCTTCATATTTATATTTTCATGTCCATTGTCTTAGATCCTAATGCCCATCTGTCAAAATCCAAGTTTAGCACTGTTTTACAATGCCTTTTTCAATGTTAGAAAGCTTTCCCAGCTGGCATAAACCAATAGGAGAAGTGTATACTTTCTTTTAGGCCTTTGTGTCCCCAGGTTTCAGGAGCCCATAAGACCTATAGTGACAAAAACTAAGTTACTTTTGAATCCCTGGAATGGCCTGCAACTCCTTTTATGGTGAAACGGAATTATCTATTGTGTCATTGCAGCTGTCACCATTCTTGTAAGAATGGACAGTTTTTGGTTTTTTGAGTCAATTGTGCCTTCAGACAAGATATTGAAATAATTTTTAACAAGGTTCAAGATAAAAAAAGAAAGGTAAAATGTGTGATTCATGGCTCATATTTAGCAAGGGAAAATCCATATTGGTAAGGTGTTATGGCATCAATTAAATGATCTGATAATAGCTACAATTTATTTCTAAGAGATATTGCAAAAATTACTAATTTTAACATTGTCAGCTGTATTCTTTGCCTTCCTAGGAATAACCGTTCTTCAAGATGTCTTTCCAATCCCAATGAAGTAGAACTTTTCAACACTGTTAGGGTTTGGTGTGTTCCCCACAGATTCACTAGATGTCAGAACATGAATGAATGTTAACAGAATGTTAACTTTTCTTTTTCTTTTTCCTTTAAGAGTATTGTATTGTAACCCTTTAAGACAGAAATTAAACCAGTTTTTCTACATAAATAAAACAGTTTGATATACAGCTATAACAGCGAATTCATAGGTAACCTGTGGGGCATATCCAAAAGGGTCAGTCCTTTCAAGAGAAGATATTAGACTTGTTTTGAGGTTTGCCATATCAAATTAATAGAATTACTCAGGATTCAGAGGCTTACTCTCAAATTGCTTTTTAAACAAACCAAATTAAGCAGAAAAAAATCACAAAAAAAATTAGTTTTGTAGTTTTAAATGGGCTGTCTGTCTTGGATTTTGCGAAGTCCACAATTATAGATGAATAGAAATGAACGGAAACATTCCAACCATGACCATAGCTAGTTTTCCACTGAAAAATGCCCTGTCACTACTTACAGTTGCATTAGGAAGTTATCAGAAACCTCACATCATTCATAGATGATTATTTTGTTTCTCCTGTCCTCAGAGATGAGATCTCCAATTTTTTTTTTCTTTTTTTTTTTTTTGGTAGTCCAAATCCATTTAGCAGCTATTTAGATTCTTATGCTGGGCTACTGGGGATTCACAAGAAGGCTGGAGAATCACAGGGCTCAGCTGAACAACAGAGTGTCAGATCTCACTTTAAAGTAAATCCTGTTTCAAGTCCAGAATTAGATTGAATTCAATTTTTTCCAGAGGCACTTTCTAAAATATTCTTTTATTCTTTGAGCAGAGCCCTAAAGACTCTCAGCTGCCCATACACACAGCTAAAAACTTCTTGTATTCTTTGTTAAGCCTGTAAGATTGTTGACATAGTATGAAGCACCAGAACTCCTTCCAATTTAAACTATGACATTGCTCAAAATCCCAGGGTGATTTTTTTTCCTAAATACATAGACTGTTCATTCCAAGCATACACTTATCCCACTGACAAGTCAGGTTCACGACCGAGGTGATTGCAATGGAACAATTATACTCTCACATGAGAGCTGATCTTCTCTTCAGGACTATAGCTTTTACTATATACTGCCACAAAGTTTGATACTCATGAAAGTTGGAGTTGACAAGATCAAAATACTCCACTTGATGGCAGAATAATTTTTTTTTTGGTGGACTTCAAATATTAAAATTACTTCAAACATTAGTGTTCTTTTTTATTTGATATTCTGAATTTACTGTGCGTAATGGATTCAAAATTTTGGGTACTTGTTCTCAGCCACCCTGACTTTGCAGATTTTTGCAGCAAAGTGCTGAAATTATACATATTTTGGTGTCTTAGCCACTTCAGCTTTCACATTACAGTCTCACCTGGAGAAGTGGTCCAGTGTAGAACTTTTGTGCAATTCTAACAAATTCTGATAAAGGTGGAGCAAACTTGCCTTGACACAACATGTGAGGATACGTTATAACAAGCTTTCAAAAAGACATATTAGTAGGTGACCAAATTATTAGTACTGGGAGATATTTGTTGGGAAAAGGACAACTGGGTTTTTAGTTAGGACTAAAAATATTTTTTCATGATTTTATGAAATGTGTCCAAAAAATTGTACCAAAAACTAAGAGGTTGGTAAGAAATTAAATATGTTTTAGATGGATTTAGGTATATTGCAAAGGCATGTATTTGCTAAAGCTGAAAAGTACTGTTGCCATTTTAGGAAAGGCAAGAAGAATGCTCTGCCCTTTATAATTTTCCCAGTTTCTGTTTCAAGGCTATAAACCTTCTTAAAATAGCTGACAGGAAGATTTCTGTGCTAGTCAGTGTATCAGTTGCACATAAATCTGCAATATAAGCAGAATTTAGAAATGCCATTAGTAAAGCAAATGAGAATGGTAGAGTGAGATCAAGTTACTTTGGAAGCTGAGTCATGCAGACACTAAAACTAACTGGTGTGTGGGTGACAGAGACACCAGAAAGAAATATATGGAAAAACTGGAAGTTGTGGCTAACTTTTTTGGTCTGGATGGAAAAAACTATTTAGAAAAAACTGCAGATAATGGAAGGCACTGAGTATTACAGTATTAAAGCCATGGAAAATATTTGTTCAAATTTCCTTGTTTTCTATGGGTAAATTGTATACACTATTCTTCAGGTTTTGAAGCTTTATAACAATCAGTAAGAATCTACAATTAATCTCAAATACATTGCTCAGTTTTACACTGCAGAGAACATTGTTTCAGTTAACTTTCTTTACCAAGCCACTCATACATATGAAGTTTGGAGAATAAATAAGGAAAAGGAAGATACAAACGTAAAGACCGATGGATGACATTATGGGGAGAACACACAATCAAAGCAGAATAACAGAGAAGAGGTGAGAAAAATTAGAATGAAAATAAAAGTACAGAACAAAAGGTAATTCAGAGTTACTGTACCAGAACCACATCTCAGCAGAACCATTAATATGTGATTGTAAAAATCCTGCACCTTCCTCTCAACCTTGCTTTGTATTGATAAGAAAGAGCTATATGACAAAACATATAAAAGGTTTTGTACATGAAAGATCTTGTTTCCTTTACTAGGAGGTGTTAACAGAAACCTTGTTTTGTGATTGCTGAAAAGTGAAAGCTTTCACTTTGTTGGCAGCTGCAGAACCACACACTCCAGGAACAAATAAATTTGAAAAATTGTAAGCTGAAGAAATTATGAAGTACGACAGGCAAAGTAAAATAACCATGTGCCATTCAAATAATTCCTCTTTTGAATCTGCTAATCTTGGTGATAAGACTTGCTTCTCAGCTCTTTCCTTTGAAGAAAGTGATGAATTGGCTAAACTTCCTCTTTGAGCCCTAAGTATTAGTGGCAGAAAAAGAAGATCCAATGATATATACAAATTGGAGAAAAATCTGAAAATATGTCTAGTTTCTGATGATTGCCTGTTGTGTAAGAAAAATTGTCTAACATGGAAAAGCCAATCTATGCAGTAAGATCATTGTAAAATGCTGCTTAATTCTTGCTTTGTTGGCTTCATGAGACTCTATATGGGTCACATGGGACACTACATGGTTTGTCATGGTGGATAAAGTGCAGGATGAACTCCTCCCAGTTTTCATATGTAACAAGCAAATTGAAAGTCCTTTAAGTCTTTGGATTTAAATAAGCCCAGAACAGGCCTATTTTTTAGGAAGTGCTGAACATCTGCGTTCTGATATTTTCTGCTGCTATTCAGATTTCTGTGGATAAACACATAGTCAATAATACGTAAAGTGAATCGCCTTACAACACTGTTTGGCATGCTATGTATGCGTTAATGCTGCTTTTTATAAAAGGGGCTAAGCGCCCAGACTGATCAACACAGGAACAATTCACTGAATTTAAAAGTGAGAACTGATAAAAATTAGTGAGATGACAATTTTCTGTAAAAATCCCTGTTTAAATTTGCAATGCAATTGAACACTGTACTAGGGGATTTCTCATGAGAGAGGATACACAAGACAGGCTACACAAATATTTCCATGACGTGTCTAGGTGTGAAACGCGCAACACAGCAGTGCTGACTCTGGGGGGCATTTTGGGGGGCCTTTGATGGATTAAGGCATCCCCCCAGCTGCCTCTCATGTGACTGTCCCATGGATGTGGCATTCCCAGGGCGGGGGGTTCCATAACCAGTTTGTGTAAGGGAGGATGGGTTCACTGTCTCTGAGCAGAGGTTACAACACACCAAAACTTCCTTTCCTCACTCCACTTTGGCGGGGAAAATCTGTGGAAACCTGCTCCCAGCAAATGGGTCTGTGGGCTACAACCTCCCCCACCCCAAAGCAAGCCTGTGAGAAATGACTGCTCACTTTAAAAATTTCAAAGGGTGCATTTAACTTTAACAAAAAATACAATAAAAGTACTAAATAAGGAGAAACAGGCCTGGGAACCTCCCTCTTGGCTACCACAAGAGTCATCTTCAAGATGGATGCTTCACCTTTTATACC
>VXBC01002332.1:9105-19460 GCA_013399945.1 Ploceus nigricollis | reverse complement strand
ACATCTTATTATCCATCTACAACAAAGCCAAAGATGATTAGCACAGCTGCTGGGTTTGGCTCACATTCTTTTCCTTGTTTACTTGTTTGTGACTGAACAATGGGTTTTCCCTTTATCTCATCTCAGCACTTTGGCTTTCAGTCCAAAGTGCCCATCAGGCATCCTCAGGAAGGCTTCTTTGGCTGTAGCTTCTTTTTACAGTTTTTGTTATAATGAGCAAAACTTTGCATCAATGTTTGAGGCATTTCAGTCTCTGACACACGAGTTCTTAAATCTGCCTTCTAGATGTTTTTGGTTTGTTTGTGAGAGAAGGTCTGCTAATTTAGAAAAACCATAGAACAAAATCTCTCCCTCTATTCTTTCGTTAAAGCCATTTAAATTTGCTGCAAGGAAAAACTTCCTTTCTTGTCACCACTTTTGTATGAGACATATCTCTTGTTTTCATTTCACTAAGACTTGACAATTTTAAATAATATTTTGTCTCTGTTTTTTAACAGGTTCCTCATGAAAAACTGTATTTGATATGACAAACTTGGCAAGAAAATTTGTCCTCTATGCCTTCTACTTTTCTTTTTTTTTACAGGTTCTATTTTATTAAATTGAGTTATATGAAAGCTACGAAGAGCGAGGAACAAACCTAAATTTTGAAAAGCCTTAAAAAGCTTTTTTAAAAAAATCTTAACATGTTGTTTTAGAAATATTTATAAACTCTACAGCAATTATCTGAAGCACTTATAAACTGTCAGAAAATTCATTTGGCACATGAAGCAATGTTTGAAACTTGAAAACATGTATTCTATATATCAACACAGGAGTCTAGGTATAAATCTCAAATATATGTAGAATTCAGAAAAATTTTGTTGTCTCATTTGATCTAGGCCTAACCTGTTTATTTGAAAAAGAGGAAAATTAAGTCTGTGCAAGTGATTGGATCCAAAAACAGTATGTAAAACAAGGTGAGTTTTCTCCTTGGTGAGCATTCATTTAAACCTGAACTATATCCTGGGAAACCTGTTCTAAGTTGAATAGGATGGTGGAGTAGACAATGTCCAGAGGTCTATGTCAGCTTCATTCACTCTTTTATTCTGGCTTGGATCTAAATTCTGACATATGAAAATCATCTGTGATTGAGCTTTGAATGTTTAGTACTGGTGGAATGTAGTGCAAACTGGCTTGTAAGTACATAATGTATTTTTAACAATACAAAACCAATATGAGTTTCTCTAGCCCAGCTTTATTTGGCTGCATTTTCTCTCATTTATCTCAAAACTTTTATGCAATTTTCACATTAAAATATGTAAATTGCCTGATATAATTTTTATTATTTCACAATAAAAGAAAGCACCTTGTAAGACGGACACAGGTATTTATATATAAATATATGCGCACACATGTGTGTATATATATACACACACATATATATATACATACTTACTAGAAAAATTACAGGGAAAGAGCCCTGCAAGAGCAGAGAGGCAAGGCCTACAGAACTCTGCTCTGGATAGAGATGTAGAGGCCAATGCATCTTGATTAAAGGATAAGATTGTTTATCATATATTGTGGCCCTTCTTGTTGACAAAGGAATTTGGGGGCACATTGCTATTCAGGAGTTAAAATAAATCTGTGTATAAATTAATACAGTGGGCTATAGGGCATCTGAAAAATTCTGTCACTCCAAGCTACGGGCATTTCAGTAGATGGATCTTACTAATACTATGCTATTTTTAATAACTAAATGTTCAGTGGAACAGATAATAGAATTCAGGCATATTAACTTCATGTCTGTCTTACTAGTAGAGTAGAGAAGTAGCTTTCAGATTATTGTCTCAATTAAGTACTTTACATATGGTTAGTGGTGGAAGGAAAGATTCTCAAAATGTAATTTTGCTACTTGAGTATAAGAGAATCCAGGATCTGGATAATGAAGTACAGCAACAAGTCTCAGCTTTTCTGGAAAATGGTACACTTTTAAGCAGTGCTGACAAAAGTGAGCTTGCTTAGCAGCAAGCCAACTCTCAACAGTTAATTGATGTTTCTAGAAAACAGAAAAGTAAACCTGTGTGTATGTACGTATATGCTCACAGTGCATAGCTTCATAGAGTTCCAGGTATGACTTTACAAGTGTAAAGCAGGATTTTGCTTCTCAATAGTCTGGATCTGGTTACTTTCTGATGTTGGAAAGAAATACCAGAAAAGCTTTGGACAGCTCTTTTACATATTTCGGCAACAATTGAATTCTTCTGTGATTTTATTTTTGACAGGGAAAACTGGAACATTTGTCCTAATTTTCATCCAGATGCATGAAAGGATGGATGTGCCTAGACTCCAGGTCTGGACCAGAGTTCTTAGTCATTTCATGGCACTAGTATTGTACTTCTAAAACTAAGTGCAGATTCCCTTCTGGTTTTGAAGATGAGGTCCTAAATTTGTTGCCATCCAAATATGAAGTGTGGGTCTGGGTTTTTCTATGGGGTTTTCACTGTTGTTTTTTGCTGGTGATGGGTTTTTTTGTCCCTATGTCATTTCTTTGTTGGTTTGTGTTTTTTTCACTAAGTAAATGAAAGTTCAAACTATTTTTCCTCTTTTGACACAACTACAAGTTTTTCTACTGGACCTAGGCTGTTTTCTGCTCTCTGTCCTTTAGGATACTAGATAGTGATGGCTTCTGTCTCTGAAAGAAAGATCTATGCTGGCATTATCTCTGAGGTATGTGGTTTGGTATTATTAGGGTTCAGGTTGGTTTGCTGTTTACATCTTTCAACTTCCTGCTACTAAGTATTTCAGATACATCTCAGAGTACCCAAATGTGATTGATAAATATGCTAAACAAAAATAAATTTATTTTAAAAGAGGTATATTTCATGAGCAAAGTTTTAAGAAATGGGAATAAATTTTTAATTTCTCTTGCAATATAATGCTTTGCAACCCACTTTTAAATCCTTGTAATGCACCTTAAAAATTTCTTGAGGTGAATCAGTCAGAACTGTTTGATGCTGTTGTTAGAGTTTGTTGTCTTTTCTCTTTACTTCTCCCACTAAAATCTATCTTCTTTTATGGATAGTCTCCTAAGGATAATGAGAACCGAAAATCTGATTGCTTTGTCAGCAGTATTTAGAGAAACTGATAAACTTTCAGAAGATATGTGGGGATATTGGCAAGGATCAATATCAATAATCAAACACAGATTCATAAACAAAATGAGATGAGTCTTGCACAAAGATGTGGCTTACAGTCCCAAACAATTTATTTACATTCAAGAACATTTATTTATTTACAATCGTAAATTGTAGATCGTATTTTGATCTTCAGCAGCAACAAAATTTAGTTGATACCATACATATATATCATGCTCTAATTTTGTAGTTCATTCACAGCTTTGGTTTACCTTCTTAAGTCCTATAAACCTGTCCAGAGCTTCAACAGCATAGCTGATAAGGGTGTTTTCCTCCTGATAACTTACAGGTATTCCTCAAAACTGTTGCTAGTAACTGTTCAGACTATAGCTAATAGTGTCAAGATAACAGTAAATTGAAAGGAAACATTACAGTATTTATAAAAAAAAAATGTCACCAGAGATAAATCATCCTATCATCTGGAGCAGACTTTAATCTTACATACCTGTTAACATCTGAAACAAAACCACTATAGTTTCACTGTTTTTCAAAGTGAGAAATCTTCTAGGGTTTAAAATTTAAAGTTTAGATAAATTCAGTATTTTCTTTTAGCAAATGTATCAATCTGGAGAGTAAAAAAACTATCAAAAGAAAAAGCAGGATACTTTCTAAGAGGTGACCATTTTCAATCTTCATTATCATTGAAAAAGACAATCATACAGAGGCCATGTAGAAGGTATCCAGTGTAACTGGTTCAGCAAAGGGTGAAACTGTGCAGGCAGAGTCTGTTTTGTGAAAAGAATTGTACTGCTCGATTTTTTTCATTAGTGCTGTTAAGGCACTTCGTGGTTTCATTTTAAGCTCTCATTCACTGGGGATGGATCCATGGGACATCCTAGCTCTGTGAGTGTTATCCAGTCTATCAGGCAGATTTAGTCTCAGAAAGGTAGCACTCTCTTGAGCTGAGGTTGTTCAGACTGTTAGTAGGTTATTTGGCATAGTGCTGTGATCCAGGAACCATGAGCTTGTAGGGTTTAGACTGAAATTTCAGAGGTACTTATGTTCTTACCTGCAAAATGGATGTGCTGGCAGTTAGCCAGTGCTTAGAAACTCAGGAAACACTCTTCCTCAGCTGCTGAACATATACATTTAAAAAGACACAAGTAATCTAGGAGTGTAAGATGCTAGAAGCTGACGACCCGAATTTCCACCTTCCTGATAGCTTCCAGGGTGGAGCCCTCTACAGCTTGCCAGGTGGACTGCCAAAATCTTGTCACATTTCAAAATCAGTTTCCATCCTCAAAAGCATCTTGGTATTGACAAAGCAGCACTCCTCAGTAGCATGATATTTGCACCTGAAACTCTAGGCTTGCATTTGCTACAGGTACTATTTGACAGGATGAAATAATAGAACATGAGATGAGTGTTAGGTTGGACATATTTTTCCTAGAGTAATTGACCTTGTTGTCAGTCTAGTGTGTTGCATATTATAATGACTATGTCACTAAAGAGTTCTATTCACAGCATAGAAAACTTAGGGATTCTTAAACAGCTCAGCAACATGAGGCTGCTGTTTGTCAAACAGCCAAAACAAGATTAAGTGCGGTGTAGTTGAATGCAGCAGAGTATGTCTACAATGTCCCCTTTTGGCAGTTTGCATATACATTGTTATTATTTAGTACTGACAAGTCATTTTACTTTTTAACGGAAGACACATCAAAGGTAGATTTTTTAATACTTGAACTAAAATTTGAATCTTGTAATACTTTGGAAGAAAATGGGATTCTAATTCTACTTTTCTAGGGAAAAATGTTTTTCCTGTGTAGATACATAATTCTCTTGAGAGTTTGAAAGCTTTTCTTTTACAGCTCTTCATTATCAGAGCTTCACAGGTAATAAATAGCAGTGATGAAAATTATTTAATATAATATAAAGAAAAAGAAATCAACAGTAGTTCTGGGAAATCATGCCTCATGACTGAATTTTTCCTCTTGTGATTAATGTTGTTATTTAGTATGCAGAGATCTCATGCATCCTGAGAACAGAACCTTTATCTTAGTACTTCAGTTGAAAAGTTAATTGAGGTCTAAAGACAGTAGTTAGGTAGATCTAGCCAAATATTCACAATATGTGAATTCACAAAATGTGAATAAATGTAATATGACTAAAATTTTCATCAGATGCTTTTCCCTTCAGCAGATATTCCTTCTTTTATGTAACTGATCTGTGTCTGTGGGGCTACTGCATGATGTGATTGTATTGAAAAAGCAATTTAATATTCTTAAACCAAATCACCAAGTCTCTGAAGGAGGTTTCATCTCCCTTGGCATATGATGAACTTCATAATGTTTTAGTTACCTAAGTGTTTTCTGAGATAAACTTTGTACTTGAACTTGGTACTTGGTACTTGACTCTACGTAGTTAAATGGTCTGTGGTTCCGAGAAAAACTTGCTTGAAGTTCAGTTCATGTATAGTTGCAGGACATTCCATCTGCATCTAAATGGTAGGGAAGACTTAAAACTACAGTCTGTTTGCCATGTACAAAAACGTTTCCATAGCACTATGACACTGGACCATTTCAGCCAGCACAATGAACTACTGGTAGTGCAAAAAAGGGGAAATACTCTTATCAATGTTCAGAAGTATAGGGAGTTTATGTTTATTCTTTGCATCCAGTGATCTTACTCATGTCGTTTCTTCAGACGTATCTATGTTTCTAATTTTATTTTTTATTGTTAGCTGGCAAGGGTTTTCATATTCATAACAGAGTTCTTCTTACGAGTGTATTAAAATTACTTTTATTTCTGTCCTCTTAAATATCTTAACTCTGAAAACTCCCTTCTGTTGCTGTTACTCATACCCCTGGATCTGACTCATGCTAATATCTCCTAAAATAAGCTTTTAATGTGGGTCAAAAGCCTTGACTTTTTGTTTGATGCTTTCTGCTCTAGCTAATGAAAGCAAAGCATACAGGTGAGCTTGTATTTTCAACTGCTAGTGAGACTGCCTTAAGATGTAAGGCCAGTCAATTTTACACTTTTTTTATTTCTGCAATCCCTCTACAACAACAACTCACAGCCTGACCTGTCTTGACTTCTGTATGCTTGTGAGATCTGTAAAGTATTTGTTCTGTCTCTATTTAATTCTTTCTCAATATGATTGAAGGTACCTCTTAAAGAGAACTGCTGATTGTAATAGTCTACACTGACTTTTTCCCTTGAATTTGGAAGGTTTCCAGGTAGTGTTCCTGATTGTCAGTACAGCTTTTTGCTTTGAACCAATGCCTTTTGGTCTTCATTGTTTGCTTAGCTAGTACAAACAATTTAATCCAAGTTTTTTATGTGCTAAGGGGAGTCTTCAAAGTGGAGTAAATTTTGATAACCAGTGAATTGAATGTATTAATTTTCACTTAAGTTTGGCATCAACAATCTTAGCCTCCAACTCATGTGAATAAACAAGTTTTATTCACACCATGGTCTATATGCTTTTCCCAGCTATCACAGTTCATGTCTCGTCATCAAAGTCTATCATTTCTCCCTCACTGAAGCACACAATGGCAGAGATGGGTTGGTTGTGTAAGTCATTAACAATGTGATTACAGCTGCATAGGACCCAGAAGAAGTAGAAGCACTCGTTATTGTTTATTATATTTATCACTCCTTGTGTGCTGGGCTTGTATAAGCAGAGTGAGAGAGATATACAACTCATACAAAACATAAGGAAAATAATGATTGGGCATCTTTTATACATTAGAACCATTACTCTTAGTGAGTGATAATGCTTGTTCTGAAGACTTTTTTTATTTTTCTATCCAACACTGTTTATTTTTTTACAGCACCTTGGATGTTACTGATATTAACAGTTAAGGTTCCTGTTTCAGTGTTTCTGGCAAGGTCCCTCCATTTTGGATGCAAGTATTGTAGCATCTGTTTTAATGTCCCAAGTTTGTCAGAAACCTCGACAGCTTTCCTGTCCACTACAGTGGATAGGTTTGTTAAAATTAACTCAAAATCTGTTACACAGCCTTTTTCCTTTCCAGACTCTTGATGAGTTGGAGATTTTCAACACAAATTCTGCTAAGCCCATTTTTTTCTTTCATGTTCTAGTCCCACCAGACTTCTCTTCAAAGCTCTATGGAGAGCAGCTCAGGTCTTTCCTCCATTTCCTTCTTATGTTTATTCTCAGATTGGTTCATCAAAGAGTCTTCTCCCTGAGTGTAATGTTGGAGCAAAGGAATAATCTTGTACTGCCTCTAACACTGGCTAAGTAGAGAAGTGTACAGGAACAAAACAAGCATATAGTAGTGCCCTTCTCAAAATTACTCTCCCAATCCGTTGTTGTAGGGATTTGCTTATCCGAGTTGTTTTTTGTAGGTGAACGATTTCTGTTGTACAGACTTTTTTGTCTCCCTCTGAATTCAAAAGTCACTGTAGTGTCTATATGACCTTTTGACAAGTCACAAATTAATTACAAACTGAGTGAGCAGTCTCTTTTTGTCTTTGAAATTTTACAGGATCATTCATTCTCTGCTAAAATCAAAAGACAATCTTTCAGAGACTGTCTACTTCACTGAATTCAAGTATCTTGACAGATATTTTTCTGAAGCAACATTAGCTGAGGAAGACAGTATAGCAGGAAAGTCCTACCACACTAGGTAGCAACAAAAACGTGGTTATCCCATTAGCAAATTGGAGCTGAAGCATAATTTAGACATTTTACTGTAGAGAAGGCCTAAGGAGACTAGGTTTTTCCTATTATGTCTGAACCTTTCCATATTTCTCCATTATCAGGGGAGTAGTAATTGTTACAGCCCAAGGATGTAAGTCTGGAATACCATAATTTTATTTTAAGTGCTTATCCTTCTGCTGAGTTGACCAAAAATTTATTGGATTCATTTTTCTGCCATGTTATGTAGTGCATGTATTTCATATATGCTGAAGATAAAAAGCTAAACTGTTAAAAGAACCATATAGCAATTATAAATATGACAATTTCACAAGACAAAATTAAAATCTATATAGTGAAGTCCTGAGTGTACTAGTGGCTAGTGTTTTGTGAAAAAAAGTAAGTGCTTGTTGGTGTGTCCCTTAGTAAAGACAGCACTTACAACCTTCCTGCATAGTAAAACTGTTAATACCAAGCTTCCTTTCATTCAGCGGAATGCCTGAGGATATTTTTGGACAATTACCTGTATATAGGAGATGTATTATAAATAACCTAAAACTCTGGCATATATGAACATACAAGTGCTTATGTTTGGGGAAAAGGGGCATGTGTGTATACGTAGAAGAATAGGCACAAGAATAATTACATCTAGACTATTCCATTTTAGAATAATACAACCAGATGAGTTATTAAGGACTGTTGCTTGTCCTTTTAATATTATCTGTTGGCTTTCACTGAAGTGCAATTCTAGGCAAGAAAAACATTACCTTTTATTAAAAAACCCACTTTTGAGTGTTCATAAAATTTTGTCTCAGGGCTCCAAAAGGTTAGAGTTAGTATAAACAGAAAAGTTAGTGTTGAAAAAATTGAGCTCTGTGCATGAAAGCACATTGCTGTGCAACTTTTGTGGATGGATGATATAAAAGAACATTGTATCTGTATGCTGTATGCATGGATTGAAGCTGATTTGCAAAATGCATCATGTGGAGACTCTCTAAAGCAATGGAATTCTGTATGCCTACTTAACTATGTTACCTATCTACAAAGAAGAGCCAAAACTGATCTGTTCATAAGCACATTTGTTGAAGATGTGGTGAAGGCCAGTAAAATATCAGCAATTTTTTATAACTGCCAAAACACCTTTTATCACCTAAACGCCAAATAAAATGACTAATAATTATAGAAATTAATTTTTCTTTGGTTATGGTTTATCCAGAGTTATTATAAATTTTATAGACTAGTTTTGTCTTATTCATTTGGCAGTGCAGAAGAAAATATTCACATGCCTAACATTTGAACAGCTATATGGAGTTTTAAATAAGCAAATAACCTGATGTTATGTTTTGTTGAAAAACTCTAGTAATTAAATAAATCTAAATAATTAAGAACATTCATTTAATGTAAAAGACTTTAGGTTAACTGTACCATTCAATAATTTGGTGAAGAATTGGGTAGGTTTTGCTTATTTTCTTTTCATGTATTTCGAATAAAGCAACTGATCGTGGATGATAACCCAGGGGTACTTTATATTATAGGAATAGATTCATCTTTTTACCTGCCACTGTGGAGCAGAAATAAAAAAAACCTTAGAAAATCACTGTGCTCCTGACAATCCTGACAGGAATGCTAGAGTATACATTTAATTGTTATTATTGTTTTGTATGTTTGGTAGGGCTTTTGGTTGTGTTTGGTTTGGTTTTTCTTGTTTCTGTTTTAATGCTCTCTCTATAACATCAGCATCGTTCCTGTGTGTGATGNTTGCTTCTCAATAGTCTGGATCTGGTTACTTTCTGATGTTGGAAAGAAATACCAGAAAAGCTTTGGACAGCTCTTTTACATATTTCGGCAACAATTGAATTCTTCTGTGATTTTATTTTTGACAGGGAAAACTGGAACATTTGTCCTAATTTTCATCCAGATGCATGAAAGGATGGATGTGCCTAGACTCCAGGTCTGGACCAGAGTTCTTAGTCATTTCATGGCACTAGTATTGTACTTCTAAAACTAAGTGCAGATTCCCTTCTGGTTTTGAAGATGAGGTCCTAAATTTGTTGCCATCCAAATATGAAGTGTGGGTCTGGGTTTTTCTATGGGGTTTTCACTGTTGTTTTTTGCTGGTGATGGGTTTTTTTGTCCCTATGTCATTTCTTTGTTGGTTTGTGTTTTTTTCACTAAGTAAATGAAAGTTCAAACTATTTTTCCTCTTTTGACACAACTACAAGTTTTTCTACTGGACCTAGGCTGTTTTCTGCTCTCTGTCCTTTAGGATACTAGATAGTGATGGCTTCTGTCTCTGAAAGAAAGATCTATGCTGGCATTATCTCTGAGGTATGTGGTTTGGTATTATTAGGGTTCAGGTTGGTTTGCTGTTTACATCTTTCAACTTCCTGCTACTAAGTATTTCAGATACATCTCAGAGTACCCAAATGTGATTGATAAATATGCTAAACAAAAATAAATTTATTTTAAAAGAGGTATATTTCATGAGCAAAGTTTTAAGAAATGGGAATAAATTTTTAATTTCTCTTGCAATATAATGCTTTGCAACCCACTTTTAAATCCTTGTAATGCACCTT
>VXBC01002329.1:40636-112324 GCA_013399945.1 Ploceus nigricollis | reverse complement strand
GGCATGGCATGGCATGGCTTAGGGTAGGGAGAGGTGGGGTAAAATGAGATGGGGTAGGGATATACAGGATGGGTTGGAGTGGGAGTGAAGAGGGGTGGGATGGGTGGGGTAAGGTAAGGTAGGGAAGAGGTGATGTGGGATGGAATGGGATAGAGTTGAAAGGAATGGGATGGAATGGAATGGAATGGAATGGAATGGAATGGAATGGAATGGAATGGAAGTGAGGAGAGACGGGGTAGGAGAGAGGTGGGATGGGATAGAATAGGAGTGAGAAGGGGTGATGGGATAAGGTAGGGGAGAGGTGGGGTGGGATGGACATCCTCACAGTGCCAGGGCACCTCACCATGGTTTTAGTAACAACCCCTCAAGCCCTCCTGTGGTGATGTTGCGCGGTCCTAATTACTCTGGAGGATGGAGCTCCCAAGACACTGTTCCCCTCTGACCACCAACACCCAAACTGTCCTTTGGAGTGAGCTCCGTCTGGGACGGAGCCAGATCTTCAGGCTAACAGGTGAATCAGGGATATCTCCCCACTACAGATGATGCCAGACCAGAAGAAGCATTTGTAGGGCTCTAAAGGAAAGTCACGTTTACAATGGAAAAAGGCTGATGCTGGTTATGATTTTAAAAAGAAGAGAAAGCCCTCAGATGCCCCCAAGGCATGTTTTATTAAAAGAAGGGCTATTTTCTCTCTTCCAGCTGCACATCTGAAGCTAACACTGATTTTCTGTGGTCTCTTTGCTTTGGAATGTAATACAAAGGGATTTAATCAATAGGGTGCTACAGAAACGTAAATAGGTTTTTGTAAAGATGGCTTTGAAAATCTATAGAGTGTAATGAAGAACTAGGATACTCCCATGTAATTATTAAATACCCTATAAAAATCTATGTAAGGAATAATTCTCCATTAGTTAAAAATATATAAAAAGATGTGTGCCATTTATAGCAGCACTTTCCAATAATAGCAGAAAATAAATAGTGTGAAGAATGAAATCAATAGTGTATCCCACCTCATCTCTGCAGACAGCAAAGAGCAATGCACTGGAGATTGCTGTCCTTGCAACAGAAGAGTTTCTTCCTGGTCCCTTAACTAAGGACTGACTTATGCCTTGATGCATATCTGGTTTAGATCCCTTTCAGGGTTTCTGCTTCAGTTCTACTTTTATTTTTAAATGTATAATAGGTAACTTATAATAGTAATTATTATTTTCATTGATTTGTCCTTGTGCTTAAAATATCGATCTCTGACCATGATCTTACTGCTTTAGGCATTATGCAGAAGAGTAAGCAAGCTATGGAACCACAGATGTCACTATATAAACTAATCAGGTTTTAAATTATCTGCTTGTTGGTTTTTGTTTTGGGAATTAAACCTGGTATGATATTTTCCTTTGTCTCCATTTATGTGTGTTCCCTTTGCATGATGTGTTATTTTAATATTCTGAGTAGGAAGAGCATCCACTGGGCTTTTTCTGTCCTGCGTTTTATGTTATACAATTTCCTTGTGTCTTCTTATCTCCATCCTCTTAACTGTATCTTGTGTCTCAATTTTTATTAATTTTCATATTGGGAAGAATGTTTTCATTGTGATGAAGGTGCCCTAGCTTATGTTTTCCTTGTGGTAAAATAGGAATCTCTGCAGTTTTAAAAGCAAGTTTACCAACCCATGCTCAGGAAAAATCAGGAAAGCCAAGGTCAGCCCTTTTGGGTTTATATGCATCCAGGCACTACTGCTAAGATGAAGGAGAAAAAAACCTAAATTCCACTGATTGCAGTGAAATGTCCTTCAAAGTAGATAATTGTAAGAATGGCAGCAACTGTGGGATTTTAATATCCCCTGTTATAAGCATTAAAGATTTCTATTAGGAAAGATAACAAAATAATATATTATTTAGACATGGAAAAACGGTGTTGCAAAAATAATAGGATAAGAGCAATTGAGAGAAGGTCCTTTGTGGAGTCCCACCCTTCACCCCAGAGCTGTTCAGGCCGTGCACCCTGTGCCTCTTAAAGGCTGTGGCCATCTTCCCACAGCCCAAGCAGTTGCAGAGTGCCAAAACCTGGAGGAAGCTGTAATTCTGGAAAGGATACCAAAGGAGGTGATAAAACAGCTGCTACTTGCAGGATCCACAAGCAGTGCTGTGAGCTCATCCCACAGAACTGAGTGGGAGTTTGTTACTGATATCCCAGAGCACAGGCTTAGCCCGTCTCCTCCAAATCCTGAGCTGCTCATTATCTTCAGTCTGCACCTGCTTCCCATCTCCAGATTTAATCTGTAAGCAAAAGTGGCCTCTCAAGTGTGCTGAAGCAGCCACTGAGAATTTCAACACAACTGAAGCACTGTAACCAAAAGATTTTGCCCCCTAACAATGTTACCTTGATTTCTGATTATCAAAATACAAACCCTGGCTAAGTCCTGCAGCCTTTGCAAATGTTCTGGTGACAATTTCCCATTTTTTAGAAGAAACAAGTAAGTAATGCCTAAAAATCTGTAGATGCTGAAGAAGTCAATGCTTCATCTTTTACATTTGTGCTCACTGGGATTATCCCAAATTCTTTGGCCAGATCTGGATTATGATTTCTTGCAAATGGCTGAGTCTGGAGATTAGAATGGATAAAGCAAGTAAAATTAATGATGGCTCTGTCAGCATTATAATCTTGATTGTTTCTGTTACTTTTTTAGAACATAAAAAACACAGTTGGATCCATCTAGCTTTGTCTTTTGTCTCCAGCAGCCAAGACTGGATGCTTAATAAATCAGTGTAAAAATAGGCTCTATGTTCTCCTATTTACCTTATAGAAGTAGGTAGTTTACCTTATTTACCTTCCAGCAACTAGGGAGGTAGGGATTTCTGGAACTCATGGTTGAATCTAAGTTACTCCACTTAGTAGCTACCAGTGGTCCTGTTCTCCAGGAGTTTTTAACTCTTTTTGAACACTTTTGTGGTTTTTGCTTTCCACAATGTGCTGTGACAGGATAGTTCTTCACTGTGTAAAAACAATTTCAAGTCTTATCCCTGTTTAATTGTTCCTTTGTTATAGAGGCAGGAAATTTATTGTTTATACCTTCTCACCATCATTATAGGACAAGGTGGATTGACTTAAGATGAAGGAAGAGGGCAGGTTTAGATTAAATATAAGGAAAAAATTCTTCCCTGTGAAGCTGTAGAAGCCTTGGCACAGGGTGCCCAGAGAAGCTGTAGATTCTCCATCCCTGGAAGTGTTCAAGGCCAGACTGGAGCAACCTGGTCTAGTGGAAGGTGTCCCTGCCCATGGCAGGGTTGGAACAAGATGATCTTTTAGGCTCCTTCCAAACTCTTCTGTGATTATTTTCTAGCCTTTAATTGGATTTCCCTCCAGCTATCCCTTTTTAAATTTCATGTGGTTTTCTGTTTTCACTGGGAGACTTTATCACCATCCTCTCTAGCCTATCTAGTTTTACAAGAAAACACTACTTTGAAACTTTGATTCTGCTAAAATGACTGTTGAATTTTGCTGGGTCTGGAATAGAAAAGAGCTGTCTGGCCAAGAGACTTTGAATAACTCCGAGTATCTGGGCTAAAGAGTCCTATGACTCTGGGGGTCTCCTCATCATCTAAGGGGGAAGCTACTGATTCTTAACATTCAGTTCCCCTTTTTGACCACCTCCTAGCCTCACACTGACATTTCCAGAGGGCTTTCCACTTCTGTCTCCAGATCTCCTGCAGTGCTCTAACCAGTGTCTGTGTGTGTGGTTGGGGTTATTTTTTCCCCTGTGCATTGCTTTGCACTTATCACTGCTGAACTTCATCTGCTGGTTTATCACCCAGTCACTCAGGGCAGTGAGACAACATTGCCTCAACACCTCTCCAGTGTCTATGTGTGCTCAGCAACTGCAGAGCAGCTTAGCTGCAACATATTACAGGGAAAAAAGCAAAAATGTGCAAAGCAAACGTTGTCTCTTTTTCCTTTGTATCTACAGAGCATTTTGCATCGTTCTGGGTACAGGAATAATTGCACGAATGAAAAATTCCTGCTGGAAAGGAGACTATCCTCTACCTGCTGTAAAATTTCAGTGCCTGTAGTGCACTTGTACACCTTACTCCATGAGCAGGTTGATCATGGAGCAGTGTTGTTTCTTTTGGGGGCTTGGATATGCAGGGAAGCACATGCTGCAGCTGGGATGTCTGTTCTCTCCAAATCTGGTGTGTGGGGGTCAGGCAAGTGTGGAGTCCTAGAGAGGGCTTCCAGCAGCTAAAGGGGCTACAAGAGAGCTGGAGAGGGACTTTTATTAGAGGCATGGAGTGGTAGAACAAGGAAAAAGACCTTAAGCTGAAGGAAGGCAGGGTTAAATTAAGTATTGGGAAGAAATTTTTCCCTGTGAGGGTGGTGAGGCCCTGGCACAAGTTGCCCAGAGAAGCTGTGGGTGTCTCATCCCTGGAAGTGCTCAAGTTCAGGTTGGATGGGGCTTGGAACAATGTTGTCTAGTGGAAGGTGTCCCTGCCCATGCGGCAGGGGATGGAATGGAATGGGATGGGATGATCCTTAAGGTCCCTTCCAATCCAAACCAGTCTGTGATTCCATAGGAACCTGTGGCACTGCTCTGGAACCCCTGAATTCCCACCTTTGCAGTGGGACACCCCCTGCATTTGGCTCTGTTGCTCCCNCTTAAGCTGAAGGAAGGCAGGGTTAAATTAAGTATTGGGAAGAAATTTTTCCCTGTGAGGGTGGTGAGGCCCTGGCACAAGTTGCCCAGAGAAGCTGTGGGTGTCTCATCCCTGGAAGTGCTCAAGTTCAGGTTGGATGGGGCTTGGAACAATGTTGTCTAGTGGAAGGTGTCCCTGCCCATGCGGCAGGGGATGGAATGGAATGGGATGGGATGATCCTTAAGGTTCCTTCCAATCCAAACCAGTCTGTGATTCCATAGGAACCTGTGGCACTGCTCTGGAACCCCTGAATTCCCACCTTTGCAGTGGGACACCCCCTGCATTTGGCTCTGTTGCTCCCTAAATCCCCTCTCTGGCATATCCCTGTTGTTTCTGAGCATCTTCAGGAGCAGACAGAGGTCAGACAAGGAGCTTGTGTCTTTTAAGGCAACGAGAACAGGAACAAAGAATCTTTCCATTTAATATCTACTTCAGAGAGTGAGAGCTGTTGGAAAAAAATAAAGGGCTTTTTGATTTCACATTGCAAAAATTCCCTATCTAACATAAAGTCCCACAAAACAGAACTTTACTATCTTATAGCTAACCCTCTGCTTTAAAGACAACAAAAATGGCACATCCCCATTTCTGTTGAAGGAATATTTTTAACCAAGAGATATTTTTTCAGCCTAGATGCATGATAGATCAAGGAGAAAAACAGGTTTCATTGACTTTTAAAACAACCTCTATTTAAAGAAAGAAAAACAAACCTTTTGTACTCTAACAAACAACATCCTTACAGTACAAGTGCAGCTCTCAGATCTGAAATATTATGGCCAGATGTGAATTGTTACATTTAAATGAGGATGCTGAAATAGAAGGTTTTCATTTTGTTCCTTGTTTCTTTAAAATTTCTTTTAAAGCTCCTTATGTCCTTTTCCAAGTGCTCTCAGCAGAGTACTGGACTGTTTATTTCATAATTGGTTCATTAAGGTCAAGGCCTGTACAAGCTACTGTGCAAATTCAAAAGCAATCTTGGAGGTGTAGCCACAATTCAAGAGCATGACTGATGATGTCAGCCCAAATTCCTCAAGAATAAACTGTGGTTTGCTGCCATGTGTTAACAAGTAGGAACACTTGGTTTCTAGGATTTACCCAGTCAAACTACAAGAAGCTGAAACATCTGGCTTGTCAAAACGGTCACAAGGTTATAGAGGCAATGACAAAGATGTCAGAAAATTCAATCCAGGAAATGAGCACAGTTCAACCACAACATAAGTCTAGTCTCCAAACACACTGTCTTACCTTTCTGATGCACTGATTTCTATCTTTTTTAGATTTTAATTCCCCATGAATGAAACTCCATGTGTTTTCAGGAAGTGCTAAAACATCATGATGGTTTTTAGTAAGTAATTCTTACCACCTCTCCTGCTATTTCTTACATTTGTGATGAGAAATATTAGAAGTGACTTGCCCATTGTGACCCAAATGGAGATAAAAAAATGCAATGAGCCATAGCTATGTGACCTCAAGCCAAACGCTTCAAACTCATGTACCTAAATATAGACACCTAAATAAATGGCCTGGTTTTCAGGAGCACTGTGTGACTCTCAGAGTTGTAGGTGCTCTTAAAAATCAAGATGCTTATTTAGGTATCTAAATACAGACTGAGCTTATGAATATATTATTTAATTTGCTTCAGAATGTAAACAACTAAGAAAACCAAAAAGCTACTAGAAATTCTATTTTTATATGTGCTAATTAGAAGGCCACAGAGTGTAATTCACTGCAAGACACAATTTACTCCTCTAAAGCAAATATTGTGGTAATTAATGTTTATTAATTGTTGAAAAGTAGAATTTAGGAGCCCTAGTTCTGAAGCAGTGCTAGACAGGTTTGATGGAGAAGTCCACTGTATGAGATTTCTTTGCCTTTTATTAATCTTTATCCTTAATTATGGAGATTGATACAGGAAGGCTTTCTAAAATGTCATTTTAAGGAGCTTTGTTTATATTGAGAGATCATTAAAAAAAATTTGAATGTTTCAGTCTCCCTAAGTGTGATCCATAATCTTCAGGCTTCTTGTGTTTTTCTTTCTTCTCTGAAATTTTCATTCATTATTCTGGCACTTTTAAGTGACTACTGAAGGCATAATTGGAGTATCATGGGAAGCAGAAGGCTGTGTTATTAGTCAGCACGACATCACATTCACATCCAGTTAATGGAAAATAAGCAGCTCAAGCAGGTAAGTAACAATTGAGACTGTATTTTTGAGCCTGCCTAGAAGTGAAAACTTAATTTTTCAACACTTCTACTAAGACATAGTTTGCTTACACACTTTATCTTTGTGTATGCTTGTATTTATAGCATTGCTTTTATATATTTTAGCACTGATTTTCTAGAGATCACATCAGTGACTGACAGTGGTTGATGCCAGTGCCCCTGTCCTGCCAGCCCTTGTGCAAGGGGAGCACTGGGGATGGCAAAATGGAAACAGTCTTGGTGACAAAGATATTTTTGGGCAGTCACAGCTTCCACAGCACTGAGTCATTGTGGCAGAGCAACCTCTAAGGAGTCCTCCTTCCACATTTGCCCCCTCCTCCTGCTCTCCCAGCAGTGTGACACAGCTCCAGAAGGGATAGCCAGTCCATTCAGGAGTTATCTCCTACTGAGGCACTGAGCTGCCAGGCTTACCCTTGCAGTGTTGCACTCCAGCTTTAAGCTTTTCAGGTATTTGGCAGCCTGGATGTCTTAAAAAACGTGAAGGAAAATGTAAGCTGAGTTTACAGCTGAGCTGAGAAGGGGAAAAAGAGCACTATTGAAGTTCCTAAGGAGGATGGAAAAGTAAATGGAAGATAAAAGGGAAAGATGAAGCAGGGCCTCTAGTCTAATTGTGCCCTTTGACTGCTCCAGGGCCACCTTGGGGAGCAGCCTGCTGTGCCATGAATGTCCTGTTCAGCCAGGCCACCAAGACATCCAGTGGCATGGCACCTTCCCATGCTGTGAGAGCTCAGAGCCCAGCAGGCAGGACAGCCCCAACTTCCAGCTCCTTTGCCCAGCTTCCACCTTTGACCCCTGTCCAAAGACACCAATGCTGGAATGTCGCTGTGTGGAGGGATGAGTGTTCCTTCCCAGGGTGGGCAGCTCAGGGCTGATGTGATTGCAACAAAGCACCTGGATTTGTCCTGGCTTGTGGATGTGTAGAGAACTCATTTCCTACAGACCCACACGCCTGAATGTACAAACTGTGCATGTGCACAAAACCTCTGAACCAGGCTGCAAGGCCAGAGTCTGCTGGAAAAATTTAGCTGGAAATATTGATGAATACCCAAAGGACAGAATAAAACCATCTCCTGCTGATTCAGGCCTCTTTATTATTTTAAGGAACAACTAGATCATTGTGATGAAACTGGCTTTTAACAAAGTGGTGCTTGATTTTACTTCATGGTAAGCAAAGACCAGTTGCCAGGTTTTCAGATAGTAAAACATTCCTTGGTTTATTTTCTTAGAAAAAGGAACTCCAAACCTCAGCTTTAATGCCTGAAAACGCCCTAGTAATTATCCTTTTTTATCTGTGTATTATTCCTGTTCTATAAACAAGCTTAAAATAGCAAATTATAATATTAAGATTTGGGCAGAAGAGCATCAAAGGCAGTATCTTCAGCTCTAGTTAATTACTTAAAGATCAGAACTCTTTGAGCATCTCAAGTTGCTCATCCATTTTAACCTGGGAATCACATTCAGAGGACCAAGTCATGATACTGGAGATCACTTGATTTTCTTCTGGTGTCAAGCAAATAGAAGGACACAATGCTTTTCTGAGCATTGATGGTCTTCAGAATAAAGGTCAGCTAAAAGGCCAGTGCCTTGAAACTGCCTGTGCATCTGTGTCAGCAGTTACTAAGACCAACACTATGAATCCAGTGTGTTTAATTCAAATGAGACCTTTGAGAGGAAGAGGTGACAGAGCCCCATCTTCAGCTTGGATCCTGCTTTACCAGTGCAAGATCCCAGAGCAAGAGTAGTTGGGACATGCAGTGCTGAGGGACCACATCCACAGAGTCTCCCTTGGCTCTTATTTGGGTCAGATCTTCACAGAAATCACTGGTAATTGCCTCTCAGCAAGGACACAGGAAAAAAGGGATGATCCTCCTTAGGTTTAGATTTTTCTGCCCAGCTATGATTACATGATCTGAGACATGCACTCACAAAAAAGATGTTTTCTGCCTTTGTGGACTACCTAGAAGTTGCTTTATGAAAGCAGAATGCCCATACAGGTAATTTAGATATTCAGACTCTCCTGGTTTATGTTTTGCAGATTCCTGAAAAGTAAAGAGGTTGCCTTTTCCTCCTCCCTTCACCCCAGGAGCGCACACGCTCTAGAGCAGAAGCTTCTATTTTGGAAAAATGGGTAATTTTGTTGTCAGGACTATTCATATAGAAATGTCATTTCAGTGCTTGGAAAACAATTCCATTTCCTCATCTGCAGTTCTACCTTGTTCCAGGTAGGAATCTGCTCATTTTCATTTCAGTCCACTGCAAAAAGGCACAGCAAGCTCCAAAGGCCCATCCACTATCAGGGAGCTCTGATCTCTCAAATTTATCAGGAGCTGTTTGCAATCCCAGACAGGGCTGTTACAGTGCTATTGATGGGAGATGTAGGATCTCCTCCCCAGCACTTGTTTTTGTAACCAAAATCCATGTTAGGGCCTTCAAGCAAAGTATCCCATGTGACAATCATTTGCTCATTTGCCATCACTCTTTCCTCACTTGCCTTTTCAAAGCCAGAAAGATGATGTATGGTGTCTCTAGAGCAGGAAAAGTGCAGCTAGGAATGTTAGTATAGATGTAGTTCCTACTCACAGGCAGCTGCTACTCAGCCTTCTAGATAATGCTCCTCCATAGGGGTTGGTTTATGAAAGGAAGTTGTCTTTTCACTCAGCAAGAAACTTGTCCATAGTCTTTAAGTGCTAAGCTTTGCATTAAAAACAAAGTATTTCTGAAGACTGTGGGTTACAGCGGTTTCATCATCCTCTTAGAAACTGTGAATTAAGAGATTTAAAATATTTCTCCTGTGTGTTTTGACTCTAACTCTACAAGTAGTGTAATTTACCAGTAGCACACATCAGGAAAACATGTAGCTCATCCAAAGCCTTCCAGACAGCCATTGCTATCAATAACCAGGCAGGAGTGCTCTGATGAGTGGGAGCAACACTTACAGCTTTTAAGCCATACAGACTTTGCAGCAGTAGGTGATTGTCATTATTACCCCAGAGTGAGGAAACAGGGATGAAGTGATTCACCCAAAGAGCACAATGAGTCAATAGGAGAGCTGGGAATAGAGTGCAGAATTCCCTACATTATCCATTGGAGGCCTCAGATAATATCATTTTATAAATGCTCTATCTTTGTAAAGACTTCAGTGCTATAATTACCCTCCCAGGACTCTCATGGAAACAAGATATTTATAACTCCATTAAGCCTTTCCTGGTAATTTTATGATCAAAGTGAAAAACCCAAATAATGCTGTGCCAATCAGTTGCATGTCCAATGTCATCCAGAATGGCCACATGATGAAAGCCTCTCCTCGGCTGTTGCAATTAAGTGCTTGCTATCTTCTGACTGCCTTTCCTGTGTCCAATTCCCCTTCTACCACATGGCAGACAGGGAGTATTTTTTGCAGTGTGATGAGCCACGCATTTAGAATGCACCAAATAATTGGGAAAGATGCTTGTTGCCAACAAAGCCTACTGGTTTGGGCTATAAATGCTTCCTAAAATCCTTTCATGTGTGCCAGGTTCACCTAAAATGAGCAAAGCCACCTCAGTATTTCCACTAACCTTTGTATGTCCTTAAAATTGCAATGCAGATGCCAAGACTAACTGTAAACAACAGGTTAGGGACTGAGGCTTTTGGACCCTGGTTCACAAAGCACTTAAGCCTGTGCTTAAACCAAAATTCATTCTTATTCCCCAGATCCATTTTAAGTGTTTGTTTAAGGCAAAACACACGCTTAAGTCAAGTTTTGCTTGGCACAGTGCCTAAGCTCAGCACAGAGCAAGGGCCTTAAAATTAATTTCTTTTTGAGGGGAAGTCATTATTTTTAGCCCACCTCTCAATGGCCACAGCACTATCTTTTAGTCCCCAGACAGCTATTTTGAGGAGGTGCATGTGCTGAGCCTAAACTGGGTTCTGTGACAATCAGTGGCACAGAAAAGAGAAAGACCACTTGAAATACTTGGCTTGAGAGGGGCCTTTGAGGAGGCTCATTAGAGGGAAGACATGAAAGAAGTTGTGATTATTCTGGGAGGTGGCTGATGATACTGTGGGTGATCTTTTCACTGTGCTGACTGGAGAAGATTCACTTACAAGAGGTCAACAATTTTAATTCAAAATGTTTTCAGGAGTTTTATATTTCCACAGGAAATTCATTATTTCAGGGAAAATGTTTATCCTCTCTTCAAAAGTATAAAAAAATTGTCTGTTACTTTCCTTATTTTTTTTCCCCTGAAACACTTCTCTGATATACAATTATTAAAGGAAAATTCATGTAACAGAGTTTTATTTCTCGTTCCTCCTAACACTAGATTTCCTGTCTTATTAAAATGACAACTCTTACCATTGTTTCAATGACTTTGACACTGGAATTTATCAGGTAGATCTGGCCTTTGCCACATCTGGAAGAGGAACAGTTAAAATTTCTAAGATGTTTTTTGAGGGACGCTCCACTACTTTCCCTTTAACACCCAGACTTCATACAGAAGGTAGAAATAAAAAAGGTAGCTTGAAATACATTTTATTTCTCTGTGGGCTTAAAAATCTTTGGCTTCTTACAGTCTTGTGGTAATGGCATGGATAAAACCTTACTCTGATTCCTGCTATGTCCTGATATGTAGGACAGCTTTCTAACAGCAGGGAGAGTCAGGTAAGAGGACAGATCCCCCATGGAAATTTGGCACTGCTGTATTTAAAAGCCCATTGGACAAGCACTTGAAGAGGAATAATTTAGATACTCTTAATCCACTCCTGCGCAGGGTATCACAATGACCTTTTAATGCCCGTTTAACCCTGTCCCATGGGAAAGTCTTTCCCTCCCCCAGAGCTTCTGGGTTATTTCCAGGTAGAAGACCCCTTTTAGCTCTATCACTTGACCACCACATTGCTTTACTAATCCACCTCCCTTGTTTTTTTCCACCTTGGAAAGTACAGTGAGTGCCTGGAGCTGTTCATCCACAGCAGGGCAGTGATGGGACCCCATAGTCAGGCCCACTTTTCTTCACCTCTCCCATGGACAGGTATTTCTTTCCTGCCAAAAGCCTGCACTTCTAATAAAAACGTGTCCTGCCTTTCAGGAATAATATTTTCATGGCTGATTTGCGACTGATTGGGAGTTGCTAAATCCAGTAGCCCCACAGAGGTGAGGCTGCTGCAGTTCCACACCCCTGGATCCAGCAGACACATCCACAGATGTGTAAAATGTGTGTATGCACTGATGGTTCCAGTGGCCAGCTCAGACAGAAACACTCAGCACTCAGACAAACAGCACCAGTGCCCTCATCCTGCCCCCTGTTCTGGCAGATCAGGGTGAAGATCTGTGAATGCAAAATATTTATAAAAATCATCACAGAATCATAGAATGATTTGAGTTGGAAGGGACCTTAAAGATCACCCAGTTCCAATGCCTTGCCATGGGCAGGGACACCTCCTCTAGACCAGGTTGCTCAGAGGCCCATCCAGCCTGGCCTTACAAATACTATGGTCATTTCTAAATTTTAAAATTAAAATATACACTTCCAGGTAATACCATGCATGAAATCCAAGGGAATGGCCTTCAGTTATAGATGAGACACTGGAACAGCAATTAAGATTGCAACTCATACACAGTTAACCATTATGGGCTAAAATAAAAGTTGGATGAATAATTTTCCAGCCATATAAATCATTGAAGTTGCTCTATCCATCATGAAGGTAAGCCAACCATGTAATGAATTATACAATGTGTTATTTTCCTATGCATGTTATTCCCATAGTTTGTTCTGTTGTTCAAAGTCTATTTGTATGAGGGGATTTTTTTGCAAATACTTTTAAAATGATGAATAATCTTTACTTGTAAGACTAAAAATACATGCCAGCTATTATTGTATATTAAATCTGACAGCAGTTAAAGTGTTGGTATCTGAACTTATTTGACAGCGTCTTCAAACAACTTTTACTAGGTATTCTTTACAGGATTAAATATTCTTAGATTTGTGCAATTTGTTCTATAACTCATGGAAGGGAAAGTAAAAGTGTTCTAGATAATAGACAACCAGTCTCATGAGCTGGAACAGCTTTCCTTGCAACCACTTTTTATTGGGAGCTAAACATGGTCTTTTTCATTGCAAATTCATGCAAGGACCGATTCTGAATCCTGTGGAGCAAAATAAAGCTCAGCAGAAATTTCAGGTGCTCCAGTGGAACAAGATCCCAAACACTTGCAATTTTTCCATTACAAGTGTATTTTATTTGGAAGAAGTTGGCACTGGTTGTAGGCAGAGCAGGCCAGACCTTCACCTGCCCACACAGGCAGTGACACACAAGTCCCCACAGCTTATCAGGATGTGGAGCTGATCCAGAGCTCTCTGCTCAGACTGTCCTGGATTTTGTGCACACCAGCGCCAGGGAGCTGTTTGTTGTTACCAATGTGATTCTTAGCATGAGGCACCACTTTGGCCTTGGTTTGAAGTGCCCTGCAGGAAGCAGTGACCTGGCCCACGGGAGCTGCTTCTCCGCTGGTTCTGGCACTGCTTCCACACAGGATTTCCAGACACTGCAGCTTTTTGTCCTGAATGTTTGGTTGGTGAGCTTAGTATATCACATTTGCAAAGGCAGTGAGTAACTGGCCCACAAATTATGAATGCAGCAGGAGAGCTTGGATTGAAGCACTGGGGGGTGGGCAGCCAGGAGGGGAGCACAGGTATGACTGCATTGGTTTGGCACAGCACAATGTACAGCATTGAAAGCTGAAATCAAGAACTCTGCAGTCAGAGAAGCTGGCTGAAGATGTGGGATTAGGAAGCAACTCAGTGGTCCATCCATCCAGCGTGGGCTGGCAAAGAAAGGTCAGTGCTGCACAACTTTCATTCCCGCCATTTATACCGGACCTGTAATGGTGCCATGGGTTGCTGTGTCCCCACCAAGTGTAAAGGGCTCTGAAGAAAGAAGAAATTCAGAAAAGCACATCATTTAGTTTAGTTAATGGAATTACCATTGTGCTTTAACATTAAGATACAAGCATTCTTGCATCTTCAGTCTTAGAGAACCAAGACCAAATACCAATAATTATTTCTAGGCTTTGCCAAAGCCTTTGAGTAGGGCCTTCATGGCTAATTATTATTCCAGTCACTCTGTCAGGGAGACACATGAGCTCTTCAGAAACTCTCGCCGTTTTGAATACTTTCAAAATATTCAAATAATGAAGTGGCAACTGTGCCATTCTACCTTAAGTGTAAAACCTTTCTGTTGCTCATTCAGTCTTACCCTAACCATTTACCTTCCACCCCTGAATATGGAGTGGAAGAGCACTACAAGTGTAAGATCTGATTCCATATCTTTAAAGTATTAATGATCTCGTTCCATATTTACTGTTTTTGTGAGCAACAAGTATCAAATCTCTGGTAATGTTTAGGCAACAATGAGAAAAAACATTCTTGTAAGCACTTTGTTGTATAGGCAGTGCAGCCCCAGTAACTGGAATTGATGGAATTACCTGGATTTTCTGAGTTAAAACAACAATGGAGTTGTTCGTTACATGTTTTATAATACTCCTCTCAAAATTTATGTAACCACAGTTGAGCATGGTTGTTCAGCTGAGCCTGATGAATGAAGGGTATAAAGATGGAGAATGCTACACAAATGCATGGATCTCTTACCTCTTTTGGCACTGCATCCAACAGCACAAATTCATACTTGTACAGGAACAGCACAACGAACAGCTGGATTTCCATGATCGCAAACCACCTGCACAAAAAGGGAGGAAAGCACTGGCCCTCCAGACTGACCATCACATGTGTGTTTTGATCAGGTAAAAAACAGGGTGTCTTTGACACATTTTACACTCTGTGCTTTAGTTCTGCCTGAAAGTTTATCCCCCACAGGAAAACTGCTGTAGTTTGGGTTTGTTACTCGGCAAGGAACACTAATGTGGCAGCGGCCCGTTCTTACTCTGGTGAAACACTGGACTGACAGTATCCCTCTGACACCTATTTTAAACCAGCTCCTTATCATTATGGATTTTTCCACTGTATATACATTTATGTTCTCCTAACACTTGCTGACTTGAAATAACTTCCTAGGAGTGAGAAGGCAGTCAAACAGAAAAGGCCATATGACTAATTGTGCTATATAAAGTTATATAATGCAGCTGGGAGCCTGGTGACATCAGAGAGCAGTGACAGTGGGAGTTATTATTTAATGCGTCAGCATTAGGATGCAGTAGGAGACCCAAGGGCACAATTTCTTTTTTCTGTAACACTCTCCCAAAGGTCTTTCTTAGGCCAGAGAAGATTTTGGATAACTGCAGGTGAAATCTTTCAGGCTATTGGTTTTTAATGCTTATGTGTACAAGAGCTTTCTGCATTCACCAGTGTGCACCTATGCGAGGTCATGGGATTACTCACTTGCAGAGTTTAGACATAAGTCTTAAATACCCAGTTAAAATAGTAATACCACCTTGCTCTTGTACAGAGAAATGCTGGGAAACCTGGATAAAATAGCTATAGGGGGATTCACAGGGGAAGAGGCTACATGACTGCACATGGAGTTGGCCTGGCAGGTGTGAAGGGAAGCTAAAAAGCCTCAAAGACCCAGGGTAACTCCTGCAGAGCCACCAGGCTCTGCACATGGAGCCACCCTGGGCTCTGGAGTGGGAAGATCCTTGTTTGTTTCAGCACAGCTTCAGACTCAAATTATTCCTGTGATTTCACACTGGAATTGCCTTGAGCTTTTGGTGGCCTTGGCTCGGGGGAATGGAGTGCAGAGATATTTTGATGGCTGTCAGCCCAGCTCAGGTGGGATGTAACCCAAACTGCGAGCCTGCAGCACCATGCAAGACTGGGTCCTTCCAGTCCCAGCTCTGTTTGCACAGCAGGGCCCTGGACCCCAGTGCTTGAGGGGACAACACACCCATGCAAGACAAGCACAGTCACACAGACAATAATTACCTGGCTCAACCAAAGTAGTCAAACTGACATCAAATTTTTCTTTTAGGTAAAAAATATGGCACAGAAAGGGCTTTTTGGGAGCTAGTTCCACATTGGTTTGGTAGAATATTGGACAGCTGAGTTATTTACTAGCTTTCAGTTTGATTAAATTAGCTTTTAATTTTATGCTGAACTTTTGCAATGGAGAAATTAAATGTTTCATACATTTCATTTATAAACCTCAGTACTGAAATAAATAAAAATGCATCTTAAACTTGAAATATCATTGTTTCATTCAGTTGTATGAAGGAAATCTGCAACCTGGAATCCTTGATACAACTCTTGATTTAATTTTCTTTTTATCAAGACCATCACATCATTCTTTTACAGTTATCGGTGAAAAACCCGAAGGTGTGTGTTACCATGTGGACTGCCAAAGGGTCTGAAAAGGCTTTTTTGTTTCTCAGCAAGAAAAAGATTCTCCATCTGTTGTCTGTGTAGAAATGTTATACTTTTCTCTCTAAACAAAAACTTATTTTGAAGATGTTATCAGAGTCCAGAGAACAGCCTGAACAAAGATATAGGTCAGGATATATAAACAAGCAGCTTTCAGAAACATTGTTTTGCAGATTTCCCTGTACCTGCAGACACCTCTTGTGAATTTTGCTGTTGCCCTAGCTGGGAATGAGGCTGTGCTCAGATTTAGCTCAGGAATGTGGTACAAGCCACTGAGGTACAGCAGTGAGTGAGCACTTCTCCCTGGCAAGCCTAAATGGTGAAAGCAGTTTTATTCATTTTGCTCATGTCTTTAATGCCTTCCCAAAGTTTATCTGGCACTCATGTCTAGCCTGCCATAGGGTGCAGATTCCAGAATGCAGATCCTCTGCAATACCCTCCAGATTCTTTGCTCCACATGGAACTTGAGGTAAAATGACTGGTCTTAAGGATTCTAAGGAGACTTTTGTCTCAGAGGAGCTCAGGTTTTGAAGGCAGAGGATTGAGCACAGAGATGTTTGAACACAGGAACAAAGAGCAGCTGGCTCCCTGGGACTTGTTCCAGGAAGAGGGACAGCAGAGAAAACAGCAGAAGGAATGCAGGAAGTACCAAGGCTGGCATTGCTGGAGGAGTGAAGTGAGACAGGATCTGCAACTTAAGCCATTATACAATTCTGTGTGCCCTAATGCAAAGACCACATTCAAACAGAGAGGAGCCAGTTAAGATACCTGAAGATCAGCAGAGATGTCAATGGCATCACAGAGGATGGAAAGAGTCTCAGACCTGAGAAATGTTCTGTAGGTTTGTTTAGAACTGGTTTAAGGCAACCTAAATAACTGTGTCTGTAAAATGGTGTGTATGGAAGTGGAGCAACTCTCCCTTGATGAAAAGAAACCTCAGCAGGGGCAGAGCCAGGCTGAATTTCCTCCCTGGGTGGGGGGCAATATCCCTTGATACACTGGTCTCAGATTCCGCCTGTTCATTGTGACTTCACCTATCTTTTCCAGGAATGAAACCACTTTCAGATCAGTTTAAGCAAGGTGCAGATGATGCTGAACATTAGGAGACTGACAAGGAGCAAAGCAAACACGTTATCTCCAAGAGTAAGAGAAGCCCAGTTCAAGAGAGTTGTTCTCTGCAGGGTTTGGGAATAAATAAACTCCAGCTGTTTCACTGACCTTCCTGGACACTGATGCTTCCCTCCTCCAAATGCCACAAAGCTGTCCAAGAAAGCATTCTTCTCTAAATTTGCCTCTTTCCAACGATCCTGTGGGAAGAAACTTTTTTTTTCCAAATCAGCCTTATATAAATAAAGCTTAACTTTATTTCTTCAGGCTAAAAATGACCTTGGACAGCTAATCCTCAATACAAAGTTGCACTAATACCATTTTTTTTGCATTCAACCTGTTAGTATTAGAGTCTGGATCCAAAAGTCAACACCAAATCAGGGAAAGAAATGAGGGTCCCATTTGAAACACATTTAGGTGCCTTAAAATGCTGGAGAAGTTTTCAAAATTACCTCTAAAGCAGTTTTCCTGTACCTCCCCATTTCCTTAATCCTGCATTTTGAGCTATTAAAATGTAACCTTCTCTTTTTAAATGTATCTACAAATGCAAATGTTCAACCGGTACTGAGGGAAGCCTCAGCCACAAAATTGTGCCATGACACACAAATAGCTCACACACATCTTGCACAGAAAAAACATTTCTAAGACACTCTGCACAGACAAATTCAAGGTCTATGAGCTTTAACTGGTGTAAGCCAGTGTGTGAGAAGATGAAGATTCTCCACAAAAAACAGCTTGGTCTGTACCCAAAGGGATCCCTGCTCCATCCTAAATTGCTTTGAGAGGAAAGGGACAACACAAGGAACAAGGCAATACTGGCTGAAGTTTTGGTGGGTGACACTGAGAGAAGCAAATCTCATGACTGCTGGGTGACAAACTGTACCAGCCTCCACAAACTCAGTGCTACTCTGCCAAGTAACACCCTGTCAAGCTTCTGGTGGTGAACTCCTCTGATGGAGCTGTCCCAGAGGAGACATCATCTTGCATTTACCTATTTTAGGGTTTTTTTTTCAGCTAGAGCTGTTTAGAGATTTCTGAGGAAGAAACCTGCCAGCATCAAAATCCAATAAAGAAGAAAAAAATCTCAGTGGTGATGAAGCAAGGTCATACATTTGGAATTACAGTGTCCAAGGGGCACTCATCTATTCCTCTTGAAAAAGGGGAGAGTTTCTAAAAAACAAGCTAACTTGCTCTTTAGAAATAAAGTTACTAAAAGAATAAGCTGCTGCATCAGAGTTTCAGCTTCAGATTTCAAAGAAGCAGGAATAGTTAAAAGGGATATCAAATCAGGAAGAGTTTGCTAGAAGGGAAGTTTTGTTTAAATTACTCCTTGATGTATTTCTATAAAAAAGACAAACTGTTCTATATTGGATGGTGCTAAAAAGAGCAGTTACAAGCCTGCCCACACAGCCACCTGCAGTGGAATAATAATCAAGAAACTAGATTAACTACTGAATTAGCAGAGATAATACCTACGAGAAATCATCCGGCAGGGAGAGGAGAATACTTGGAATCACAGAATTGGTTAGGTTGGAAAAGACCTCTAAGATCATCGAGTCCAACATTAACCCAGCACTGCCAATCCACCACTAAACCACATCCCCAGCTGCCACACCTACACATCCTCTCCAGGGATCGTGACCCCACCATTTTCCTGGGCAGCCTGTTCCAATGCCTGACAACTCTTTCAGTCAAGAAATTTTTCCTAATATCCAATCTAAACCTCGCCTGGCACAATTTGAGGCTGGTTCCTCTCATCCTATCAGTTGTTACTCGAGAGAAAAGACTGACCCACACTTGGCTCCAATCTCCTTTCAGGGAGTTTCAGAGAGTGATAAGGTCAGTATCAAAGTGATATTAAAGTAGTACCATATTACCTGCAACATGTCACTGGATTTGAAAGACTTTTTAAATTCCTCCCTTATGTCTCTGTATTCAAGGCCATTCTCCAGCCAAATTTAAGCACATTTGTCCATATGCTTTTACTGTAAAATAAGTGAAGGAGAGAAAAGACAGCAAAATATCCACACTAAGCGTGACAACTTACAGGTTTGAACACTTCTGGGTCAGGAAAATATTTTGGATTCCGGTGCAACCAATATGGCGACAACATCAGCATGTCACCTGCAGGGATGGTGAAATTCTGAAAAGAGAAAAATCTCTAAGAAAAGAACTAAAAATCTCACAAAATAGTCCCTCCTTGGTGGTTCTCTGCCATCAGAAGAAGATCCTAAGAAAAGACAAGTGAAGGTGATAAAGCCATGGTAGCCAAATTACATGTTTGAAGTTTCTTCTTGCTGTTGCGATTTTTTTTCCATAAAACCTAAACAGTGGGGAAGGTGGAAAGATTATTTGTGTTCTAATTTGGTTTTTTTTAGATATCAAAAGATCAAAAACATTATTTCTCTCTTTCCTGCTTCTTGATTTATCATGTGAGCTGTTTTCTTTTTTCTAAATATTTTGTTAAATACTTCCTTCAATGCAAAGAAATTCAAAGAAAGCCTTCTGTGACAGTAGATACTAGTAATTTGATCAGTAATGTTAAATAGTCATGAGCACTGATTCCTTAAAAGTGTGGGTTTTTTCCCAAACATTTCTTTGCCAGTTTCCTGAATGCTGACACCTCCCTTCCGAATGGCAGTGAAGAAGACAAAAAGGAGTCTTATCAGTAACTAAAATGTAGTTCCTTCTACTATACTTGTTGTGTCTGATTCCTCTTTTATATGCCATCAGTATCTGTAGTTCAATTCAATTCAATCTTCAATCAATTCAAAATTGAAGGCAAGACTGTGAGCCAGACAATCCAAACCACTCGTATATTAATGATGATGAATAAATCTATTAAAAAGAATATATATGTGAGCCTGGGGAATATCTCTATCACTGTAATTTTACCCAGATCTATTGGGAGGACCCTTTCCAGGCAAATCACACAGCATCCTTTGGGGGGAGAAAACCCCACAACCAAACCTCACCTTAATTCTAATTGGGTTTATGACTTTCTTGGTGATTGCACCTGGAGACCTCAACCGTATGGCTTCCAAAGTGCACCACTTAATGAAAGGGATCTTCTTCAGGTCTTCCTCAGAGACTTCCAGTTTATCTTTACCTGTTATGGCATGAGAAAGAAGACTCAATGTAAAAATTACATTTCATACTTCTTTTGATACAGGCTGGCATGTCTTGCTTTAGGACCGTAGGTGAAATACTTCAAGACTTCAAGGCATTGTTTACACCCAAAAATTGTCTTTATATTTCAAAGTAAATAAACAGACCCAAATCAGTAAAATTTAAGAAAAGTCACTGGACATAATGCAATAACTCTAAGATAGGTGTAGATATGGCATTAGATAGAAGGAGCCAAACAAAGTCATGTTGAAAGTTAAAAGTCTTCAGAGTTTTTCTGTGCTTTCATAAGACTGCATGGAAATCTCAGGGTCTGTAAGCACCAAGACAAGAAGCCATGGCTGAGCTTTTGGGCTCTGTTAACATTAGAAAATGAAACAAGACCAGGAGAAAGGCTTCAGGAATTTTCTTTATTGGTTAATTACTGACATGTTTCTTGATACAGTTTTGACCCATGTCAACAAAGAGTCTTCTGTGAAAGTTTAACTCTGGTCCAAGGGACTGCATATGGGATCGACTGCTCCCAATAGGTGACTGCTTTTTGAGGGAAAGAGGTTACTCATGAGGGGTTGAATCATGCTGGAAAAATTTGCCTCTGATGACAGAAAAGAGAACAGTTCCTGGTCTGTTTTCTTTCCATGAATAGCTGTAACTTTGGTGAACAGCACCATGAAAAGCACCTGAACTGAAAGACCTCAACTGACCCTATTAGGTGCATGGAAAAAGCACAAGACTGGGAAATACAAATCTAAGTTTAAGTGATAGGAATGAAGAAACAAACACATACAGCTCTTTTCTGATGGGAATGAAAAAAACCCACATCCTGTTCTTTTCCTACTTCCTTCTGCTAACATCAGAGGTGTTTTTGTTTAAAAATACGTCTTGAGCTTATACTGAGTAAAGACCTGAGAGCTGGACTCTATACTACCAGTAGCACCCTTAATTGGAACACTTATTGTTCCCAGCCACTGACCAAGTGTGCCCTGTGCTGGGCCAACACAGGATAAATCACCTCCAGCTTCCAGTAGGACAAAATCAGATTTATTACCTGCTTTGCCAAAAACAGAAGCCAGGTCTTCCATGACTTTCTTGTAAATGGCAGGATTAGAGAGTATGAAAGCAAGGGTCCAAAATGCAACCTAAAGAGAGATGAAAATCCTTGAATTTAGGGACATAGAACAGAATGACAGTATCTTTTTAGCAAATCACAGAGGCAGGTGAAAACATTTGCACTTTTTTTGTATGTGCCTGTTGTAGCTGAGATGCACGGGGAGCTGTGCTTCCTGGGTAAATCTATATCTAAGGGCTCAGCTCCTGGGAGATTATGTCTAGTCATCTGCTGTGTACTTATCTTTAGTGAACATTATATAGCTTTGGCCTTGAGCTTTGAAACACAGAATCCTTTATTTTCAAATAACTAGGTGTTAAATGAACTACTAAATCATCGCGCATGGTTCGTTTTAGCTGCAGGAATGAAAGAAAAATAAATTCACACTAGCATTTGCAGAAATGAGGTTAAATAATTTGCAGGGCATTGTCATAGTGAGTCACACTAAAATGGGCAGGAAAAGTTTTAATTAACAGCAAAACAAGGAGTACTATATCCCCTTTAGAAATAATTTGCTAACTGATTATGCAATGAAGTTGAAAATCAAGAAATTTAGGAAAGGAGAAAATCCTCTTAAGCAGGATGAAACCAGAAGGACTGGCAGCAATGCCAGGAGTCTCTCTCCTCTTGCTGAGCTAGCGGGAGGTGCAGCCTGCACACAGATCTGGTCGTGGGCCATCTGTGCTGGTGAGGGATGAAACTCTGACTGTTATTTCCCAAACAGACTGACATGGATGCAGCCCTCCTTCTGCAAAGCAAATCTTGTAGCTTAGCTTTCCTGTACAGCACTTGGACACTATGGCTTCTCTCCACGGGCTAAGAAGGGATAACTGAATTGTTTCAGATAAAAGGGTTTAAAGTGCTTGTAAAAAATGCCCTTGGAAGGTGAAAGGCCTTTTCTTTCGTCATTCCATTCCCCAGAACAGTGGTTGTTACTATTCTGAGAAACAGAAAAATATCTGTATGTCTATTTACAGCTGAATATTACAGAAGTAAGTGTTGTGGAAGGAATGTCAGTTATCCTGATAACAGACAGCAGGCTATGCCTCCCACTTACACCAACACGTGAATCCACAGAAACCTCACTGAAATGGATGAATTTCCCTTAGGCTAAACTGCAGTAATATCCAATCTCCAAAAAACATAGATATATCCGTTAGGGGGACATATAAAAATAACTCACTATCATGTTTTTCTAAATCACATCTGTAATGGACATAACTGTGCTGGAAAGAGCTTAGTAGTCATGGTAAATAAAGGATGTTTTTGCTGCTATGGATTTTTCATCTGAGAAATTCCTATAAATGTCTTTGGTCAGCCTAAGCTGTGTTAGATATACTGGGCTTGTTAGCATACTTATATCAGTATCATTAATCCAGCAAATCCTTTCCTAACACAGACAAAACTTAACAGCTCTAGAATCAAACTATTGCTCTTCTTCCACTGGCATTTGTACAGCAGATACCCAAAAAATGAAAGAGACAAAATCACTCGAGGGTTTACACACAGATGAAGTTACTCTATATTATGCTTTTGATATTCTTTACAACTGGCAACACCAGGGTATCTGAAATAGTCTTTTCTATAATACAGCCACAGTGCTTCAAAACAGAGTTAAATGTTCTTCACAGCTTAAGACTGTGATCTTAATAGCTGTGAGGCTTATGTTCCTGAAATGTTATGACAGGGGACAACATGATTTAGGAAAAATACAAGAAGAGCTTTTCTTGTCATTGCTTCTGTGACATTGCAGCCTGGGTATATTTGTAGTGATGCATGTGGGCGTGATAATCCCTTCTTTGGAAGCCATGGAGTGTGTGTGACCTCTGCTTCAAAGCCTTTCCTTCCCAAATCCAGGCTTTGGAGCAGGAGAGAGAGAAGGTGTTTCTGTAGCTGATGTACTTACAGGCACAGCATTTGCTTGGGCAGCCCAGAGCATCAGGAGACCATAATTGGGAGCTAGATGTTTTCCCTGCAAGTTATCCAGGAGATGTTGTAGAAGCGTCTGTTAAAAATAAAAGAAAATAATCTGTATTTCCAACAATATATTAAAAAATATATTATAGTCTAGGGCAGGGCTTACTAGAACTCAAGGACTAGTTTCTCAAAGAGAAGTAATGTTAATTATGGCTTTTTTGGAAGGCACAATGTAGAGATGACAGCTATTAAGAGAAAGTGAGACTCACATAGGCAGAGGGCAAGGAGAATTCAGTGCACCACATGAATTCCTCCTGAATACTTTCACTGCTTTCAATTTCCTTAAAGTTTTAGAGGATTACGTTCCCTCACTCCCCATTGTTGCTTGTATGTGGAAGAAAGGAAAAAAAAATCTCTATTCTAATCCCTTCTCTACACCTCTGCTTTAAAGAACCTCAAAATGGGAATGAGCCAGTTGAACAAATGGAAATGAAGAAAATGTTCTCTCTGTTCATGCCAAAAAGGTGCTTGTTATAAAGAGATGGCCTGACACATCAGCAAACTCCCTAGTTTCAGGCACCTTGTTGGTGACCTAAGCACTGACTTCAATAGGCTGATATTTGAAACTATAGCAACTGTGTAATGTTCTAGGATAAGCTTTTGTTGATAGTATTTCCTTAAATGCAGGGCAACCATGCACTTGAAGCTAAGCTTCTTGCCTACTTTTCAGAGGGGAAAAGGCCGATCTTTAATAAAAAATGGCTGATTTTTTTCCAAATTCCCATCCAATCTAAGACACCAAGTTTGTGCTTCCTACTTCCTGCACCTTCTTACCTCCCACCAGCTCCTCTCCAGCCTTCTCTTTCTTTCTGCTGATCTGGTTTATTTTATTAAAGAAATTGCAGTATGTAAAGCTTTTGAAGTCTAAATAAAACCTGTTTTGTTTAATGATCTGTTCTACAACCATTTGGTAGATCAAAATTCCCAGGCCAGTCTGCCGTCACATTTGTCAGCCCTATCGGCAGAATTCCTGCCAGAGCTCAGGAGAATAACCAGGGGAACAACTTATCTCAGCTTTGACACAATCAATATTTAGGGTACTTGGCTCCCAATCCAGTAATCTGCTATTTTCTACCAGTCTGGCTGTTGAAGGATCTGCTCACTCTACACCAGGGTTTATAAATAGCACATGTAAGGTTTTGAAGTTTCACAGCACAGTGCCCTCAATGAAACAACTGAAGGGTCTTTCTCTCACCTCTTTAAACTGCTCGCTGCAGCGTGGTACTGCAGGCTGGGGATGGGCCATAGCTCTGAACCCTTGCCTTAAAATTCCCCAGGGGAAGATGTTCATTCTCAGAATTGCTTGAAATGAACTAAATAGAGGAACAGGAGTCAAAGTTATGGGCCTGTCCTACTGCAGGTGACAGCAATACTGGAACATTTAGTTATAGCTATAAGAGCTGACATATTTGACTTATTTCTTCCACTACTGAAGTAATTCCTGCCCTCCGTTGCCTCAGTCAGAATATACAACAAAGTCATCTTATTTCCTAGCCTCGGATGTTTACCTTGGATGCAGCCTCTGAAGGGTTGGTCCTTTCAGCATCCAACACTACTTTCTCAAATAATTTTAGAAGCCATTTTTTGGATTTAGACCAGTTCCTGTAAAGAAAAGCAACAAACAAGAACCACTTAACTGATGCAGCACAAACTAACATTTCCTTTTCCATGAGAAGCCCTCCTTGGGTTGTTTTCCAAAAGCCCCTGGGCAGCAGTCAGCTGATGAACAGCCAAGTGTCACTCTGACTGACAGAAGTGATGATTGGCATGAGGAACAGCACGTCCAAGGCCTTCACCTTGGCCAGACCTCCTCTTGCAGCCAGGATCTGGGACTGCAACATTCCTACATTTTCATACCTTTTTATTACAGGTTTTCATTGTTGATTTGGACAGAGTGCTTAGGCCAATCTTTTCGAGAATGATCCTCTTGAAGAAAATCAAGGCCATTTTTTTAGAGCATCCTCAATTCTTTCTGAAGGTATTTTGACGTGCTAAAGGTGCAAAGATAGCCCTGAGAGCACTGACAGTGTCTGGAAGCCCCTCCTCAGGGTTTGGGTGTCTCTACCCAAGGTCAGTTCTGTGACAGTGCACACATGTAACCTGGGATGGGTATTGGGAAAACAGCTGAGGTGTGGAAAAGAGTAGAGAGACACCTCATTGGAGGCCCCCTGAGCTTGGGACTCATATTTAGGCTCAGGCCTTTGCTCTTTACTCCCTTCTGCTGCTCCCTGACAGGTCCAAGCTGGGCTCTGCTCACCTAAGCTGGGTTATTTCTGCTTTATACCAGGGAAATGCACAAGACAAGGCCAGAACTTTTTTGAAGCATTTAGCTAAAAGCCTGCTTCACCTGAGGGCACACCATCAATAAAAACTGGGCATCATCCTCCAGGGGAAATGTCTCCCATGGCTGACACTGCAGCAAGATAAATGTCTGTAGGGGGTACACCACAATCATCATCTCTGCCCCTTTACCTCAGGAAGCACTCAGGCATCTGAGAAGCATATTCAAAGTCCTCATCGTACTTCTGAAAATGCTCTTCAAACTCCTTGATTTCAGTGGGACTGGTTGGGCAGATGCCCTTCCCAAACAAGGTGTTCACCACCGCTGGATACATGACATGCCTGCAAGGACAAGATGGCCAAGACTTAGGGGCCACAGGGCAGCTGTTGCAGCAGTTTTAGACCAGGATGCAGCACGTTGGATTGCCAGCCCTGGAAGCTGTGGGACTCAAGGGTCACACCAGTATGGAAGGGCTGGCACAAGGCTCACACCTCAGCCACACACTTATTTCAGATTTTAAACAGAGGCAGGAGACACACAGACCTCAGGCTGGTCTTCTACACATGGCTGAACTTCACCAGCGAGGGTTTGGTCACTTGAGTAGGAGCAGAAAGGCTCTGGCCACAGAGGTCCCCTTCTCCCCATTAACCACCCCTCTCATTTCAGTTTGACCCACATGAACCTTCTGGGCATTGCTGAAACCCCTCTGGACCAAACATCCTGAAACATCCCTCCTCTGGCTGCAGCTTTCCTGGGCATATAACACTTTTTTGGTTTCTTTTCATCTCACACTTTCATGCTTGCTCCTCTGTTATCCTGCAAACTCTGAGCTCCTTCCTCAGACCCTTCTCCTGTATTCCAGGAAACTCTTGTGCAGCCTTTGCTGTGTCCCAGATGCTGCTAAATGAGTATTTCAGGGACTAGCACTCACTTTTCTGATTTTCTGATAATTAGGAAGAGGGGGCCATCTGGTGGCTCTATGGATTTCATTTTGAGGCAGCTAAACAACAATTATGCAGAATGTTGCATTCCAATAGTTTTCAACATTCCTTGTTTAGCAAAGCAGAATCGATCACCCCCTACCAGATTTCAAAGCCCCTCTCCCCCACATTTTTGCCCAGTTAATCCAAAATGCAGTAACTGCAGTGAGAGGTACCAAGTGATTTAACTGCACTAACAGCTGTATCTTACTGTATTATGTAGGAAAAGGCACTAAAAAAAAATCTGAATTGAATTGTTAGAAACAGGTCCAAACCAAAGGCAGTATCTGTCTCCATCCCTGGGAGTCTTCAAGGCCAGGTTGGATGGGGCTCTGAGTGACCTGCTCTAGTGGAAGGTGCCCATGGCAGGGGATGGAATAAGAGGATCTTTAAGGTACCTTCCAACCCAAATCATTCTGTGATTCCATGAATTCATCTTGTAGTACAGATGGACAAGATATAGGTGTTGTCAGACAAGATTATAGGGGTTGTCCCAGATAATCAGGAAAAAAAGGGAGTTAAAATCTTTGTTGCTGTCACATGAAACAAATTTTTTTTAACAAGAAGTTCTGGCAACCCAGTCAGTTGCAGAGGGTCTTATTTAAGCTTCAAGCTAAGCTTGGCTCAAACATGGAAAGTTCTCAAACTGCAGAAGATTAAGCATTTTGTCTGTTTCTATTAAGCATACTGTCTTTATCAATATGTGAAGCTTTTATCCCATCTTTTGGGAAACAGGGTTTGTTGGAACATGCTATGTTTTCTTTTTTCAGGCAATTCAGATGCTTCTCCTAACTGGGAGAAACACCTTTACATGAAACCCTGTCCACTCTGAGCCACCTGAAACCATGAAGCTGTGATGAGCATCCTGACAAAACTTTTGTAAGACTTTTGAGCTCCAGCTGCTTTACAGAAACATTTCCCTTTCACGTAGGACATCCCTGAGTTAGAGATGTGCTGCAAAACTCCCTTACCTTACCAGGTCATTGAGGTCGCCCGTGCCCTCTGTGCCCAGGTGAGCCATGTGCTCATGGAGCTCCTTACACAAAGTGCCTGAGAACATGTGCAGATTAGTGGGACTCATTTTCCCCTTCATCATGCTGTAGAGGTTACCATGGTTCTGATAAAATGCTTCTGCAGGAACAGAGACTAAATACAAAATGAAACAGAAACGTTTTGCAAAGTAGATTTTTCACTGAAAGATAGAGTGAACATTTTTACACATAACTTTTGACTCTAACTTAAATGCCTTAACCCTCATTTTCCTAAAGTAAAATTCCCTGGAAGCTTCCTTGTAACCATGTAAAGATTTTGGTAATGACTCTGCTTCTTCCAGTCTGTGTAACATCTTCCTGGCTTGTGAAGCTTCAGTGCCAGAACCAACAATCCAGAGATTTCCCCACAGTGGGATGTACAGAGATGTGCAGGCGCACCACAAAACTGAATGAAGTGAAAAAAAACCCAGTTTGTGTCTCCATGCTATAGCAGTACATCCTCATAAACACCTCATCCTTTTCTAATGACTGTTGTACTACTGTGTAGCAACTAATTATTGCTGCAAGCTGATTTTCTGGTGAAGTGATAGGATTACCTACAATTGCTCTTAACAAGGTACATGTAGGTGGCGTGTCCAGCCACAGCAAAGGACCTGATCTCAAACTGGGGTTGCAGAATGGTAAAAGTAATAACAGTCCCTGGATCAGAAACTTCTGACTCCTTGAGACTGAATCAAAATCCCTCAGCTGGTTTACAGTACTGGGTCATCATGGAGAAATTGAATTCCACCATTTCATAGCACGGTCATGGATTAAAATAAGCATTGAAGGCATGATCAAAAAGCCAACAGGCTTTTGGTTGGGATTTAATGTTCCTGGGTAACTAGATTTGGTTTCCTTTAAAAAAGAGACAGGTCTCACTTACCTGCATTCCTGACAGCTTGTTGTACTGCCTGTTCAAAATTTAAGTCTTCAGATTTAAAAAATGCTTCAGTTCCTTCTTCCTCAGTGACAAAAGTGAACCGTTTTCCCAGAGCAAATATTGTGAACACAGGTCCATGCTGGAACAAACAAAGATTTCCTGTCAGTACACTGTTAACACATTTTGCAGGAGCCCCAGCATGACTTCAGTGCTGCTGAGAGGTGAGGAGGGAAGACCTGGTCATTCCTGTTCTCTGCACACCTTGACTCAGAACTGCACAAAGATGAACATGAATCAGACCAAAATTTGCAGACTTATGACCAGAAGGGAATGTGGTATGTGCCTGACCTCTTGGAGAGTAGAAGAGATTTCTTCCCTTAAATTAACACTTAATATTTGAATTACATTGCAGCTCAAACAATACAACCTACGTGGATTTAGAGAACCCAAGGGATGGATTATCTACTGCATCCTTTGGCTGCCACAGCAAAGTACCAATACTGTAAAAATCCATAATCCTACTATTTCAGTCTACATTGTTTTAGCAAAAAGTCCACTCCTGCATATTTTTAATATTTCAGTTTCCTTTCCTTTCCTTTCCTTTCCTTTCCTTTCCTTTCCTTTCCTTTCCTTTCCTTTCCTTTCCTTTCCTTTCCTTTCCTTTCCTTTCCTTTCCTTTCCTTTCCTTTCCTTTCCTTCCCTTCCCTTCCCTTCCCTTCCCTTCCCTTTCCCTTCCCCCACCCCCTCCCTTGTTCTGTTCTTTCTCCTAATACCAATGATTTCTTTCTTGTAGAGATTAATACCAAAATAGCTAACAACCTTTGAGCAGAACGGATTGACTGACGTTCAGGAAAGGTTTTTGATGCCACAAATCATTATTTCATTTTCCCTTAATCTAATATCCTAGAGCCCTCTTGAAACTTCCAGCAATAGGAATTAAATTCTGAGTTCCTACCTTGTTGAAATGATCCCTGATGTTTGTAAATACTCTAAACTAGAAAACAAATGTGAAATATCTACTGTCTGTCAGATGTAGGCATAAAAAGATCATTCTACCTTGCCCACACTGTTTATGCCATTGACTTTAACCATTTCTTTTGCTGTTGGTGTCTGTAGTGTAAATCCTGCTTCATCAAAAGCTCTTTGAAGCCAAGGAAAAGATTCCTCCTGGCATCAGTTGAATTTTGATTGTGTCCTTCAACTGTAAATTATTACAGAAAGAGTGACAGTTCAAACTCTCTGGGTGATAATAAATAAAATATTGCTTTAATAATGATTGTTCAAGGCCAGGTTGGATGAGGCTTTGAGCACCTGGACCTGGAATTTGTCCCTGCCCATGGCAGGAGGTGGAACAAGATGAGCTTTAAGGTCCCTTCCAACACAGACCAATCTGTGATTCCATGGCTCTATAACAGCTAAATTTCTAAGACTGCTTTTTGATGTCCATGTTCTCATCATCAGTCTGGATAAAAATCAGTGAATTTGTACCGTGCTTAAAAATTAGATTTTTAAAATTTTAAATTAACATTAAAATGTACTTAAACTAATTTTAAAATAGAATTAAATTTGAACTAATAGCAACCTGCAATAACACTTAATTATTCAATTAAGGTCGCACTCAATTAAAGATTGGAACACTTTATTTTAGGTGATTACATGTGAGCAAGATGTCTGAGCTCCTATTATAGACAACAGAAATCAAGTCTGTGCAGTCAGGGGATCTTAAAAACCAATTCATCAAATCATCTCCTGCACTCCTGTTTTTGGAGGGAGCTGAGTTGCCCTTGGACTCCACTGACAGCACCGACTACGTGTCCAGTGACCATCTTGGTAACCTGCAAACACCCACACAAACAATCTGGGTTTGAATCTCATCCAACTTCCTGCAGTCTATTTAGAATCATTAAAATTAGAACAATATTTAACAAAACTGAAATAAGAAAACTCCATAGATGACCTTCTCCAGAATAAGTCAGCCTCATGGAGCAACACCATCATGGCAGATATTGAAACATAAATCTTTCAGAAAGCAGAATTTTGTGTCCAAATAGATATGACATTTGATAAATGCAACGCAAAATTAAACTACTAAGAAAGGCTTGAGAATCAAACTAATACAGGCAATCTGCCTCCCTAAAACAGAGACTTTTCCAAGCATGCCAGATGCAGGAAGTCTCCCAGTGTGCTGCTGAGCCTGATAAACACTCAAGGTGTAAGGAAACCGAGGGGGGAAGGAATCTGAGTTAGGGATTACATCAGAGTAAGACAAGTGCCACCTTGGAGCCTTTCACTGAGAGTGATGGACTGAGACCTTGTTTTGAAGGAAGTATTGAGCTGAATAGACTTAAACAAGTTCTAGGTAAAATAGTGATAAATATTTCAACTCAGAACTCTTGAGGAATTAAAATAAGAAGCTGCAGAACTCCCTACTGTGATCTGTGAAATCATCCTCAGAAACAGGAGGATGGACAGGCAAACGCGGTGCTAGAAGGACCTGGGAAGCCTCAGAGTCATTTTGGTACCCAAAAAATTACAGTGAGCATTATTAAAGATTGGAATTAGTAGTGGATAAATACGATGTACTGAAAAAGAGCCCAGTACAGCTTTTAGGGAGACATAAGGTTGTGTGGTGTTAGAAGTATCTTCTAATTCATTCTTTGGAAGAAGAACTAAAAGTTTACTCATGATCTGGAGTCATTTCAGAGTCTAAAAAATGAGAAGACGTAGAAATGTCACAGAAGAAGGCTTAGAATAATGACACTCTGAAATTACTCCAAAATCTATTATACAACTGCTAATAAATGGCTTCAAACTGTAAGCAAGTAGGTTTGCATTGGATATTTGGGAGAAATTCTCCACTGTGAGGGTGGTGAGGCCCTGGCACAGGTTGCCCAAAGATGTTGTGGATGCCCCATCCCTGGAATTGTTGAAGAGCAGGTTGGATGGGGCTCTGAGCAACCTGGGATAGTGGAAGGTGTCCCTGTTGTGGCAGAGGGGCTGGAATGAGATGATCTTTAAGGTTCCTTCCAACCCAAACCATTCTATGATAATTAATCTGGAGCTCTTATCTTGCTAGGAAAGGAGAGGAAAAAGGACAAGAAACATCTAAACCCATCCTGTGCCTGCATCTTCAATTTAATTTGTGTTTCTGCCCATTCCATCTCAGCAGGATATTCTGAGCTAGTCAAAGTCTAAGGGATGCACAACATGCATGAATATTTCAATAAAAGGAGATTAAGTGGACTTAAATCTCAGGAAAAGAGGAAAAGAGAATCATTATTCTCAGTTTCTCATAATGTAAATGCTAATGGGCTTGAGATTAGGAGTTAGATGGTTTAAAACCAGACAGAATACTTTATTCATATGGGTCATGATTAAATTATGGTACATATTATATACACAGGGTAACAAAAGAGATTACGTCAAATCATCTGGATGCAAATTGCAGCCTAGCAAATCCCTAAACCAGGAGCTGGGAACAAAAAACAGGAGCTACATACTCTCACCTGGGTGTGTCCCTTACACCCTGTTACTGAGCATCACCTAATGGCTGCTGTCCCAGACAAACACCTGAATAACCAGACTGTTCATCTGTCAAAATGTGTAATTACATTGATGTTACACTGCAATAAAATCAGCTCCTGGAATGAGCTGTGGGGCAGTTCTACACTTGTGTTACAGGAAGGTACCAATGGAGTGCAGGCTCTGCTGCCAGCACTGCACCCAGGTTACTGCTCTGAAACAGCTTAACAGCTTTTAAGGACACTTTACAACATAGAGATATATAGAAAGAAAAAAACAAAACAAAACAAAACAAAAACCAAAACAACAACAAAAAAACCACCTTTTAAGATTTACTGCTTTCACTCATGAAAGCTAATTTTTTTCCAAAGATTGGGAAACACTTCAGTGCCACGGTGAGAGGCAGATTCAAGCCTAAGGAAAGTAACACTCCAGAGAAATAAAAACTTCAGAAGGATGTTCTCCAAAATCCCAAAGGAAATCAGGGAAATAGTCATATTCCCCAGGGGCACTGACAGGGAGCAACCACTCTCAGCTGAGACAGCTGCATTGCACCAAGAGCTCTGCTGGGAGCTGGGAGCACTGGGTGGGTTTCCTCTCCCTTGGGTGTGCACACACATAGGGTCAATGCCATGTCCCCTCTCTAGCTCAGGGACTGCAGCATTTTAGTCTTCTATACCTGGGACCAGTCACAGACCTTCAGTGACTCAGCTGTGGACACTGGGTATGGAAATGCTCCACCAGAAGCCTTCTCCAGCCTGCTCCCCTCCATGTGTCCCTCGCAGTGTAACCCAGTGAGCCATCCCTCACCCAGCCACACACAGAAAGACCAACAGTCCTGGGACACAGCATCCTGTCCCAATTCAACACTCTCCCTGAGAGGGATGTATGGATCCCACAGGTGCCTACGACAGTGCAGAACAATCTCCTGGGTTTAATTGAACTTCTCCTGTTTGCTTAATTAGCAAACTGATGAGAAGAATTTGAAATTCCTTACTAACTCTTACCATGTTTGCCAGGCGAACTGGGGAGCCACACCCTTTGAACCCCTCATTAAGCAGCTCACCCTGTATTTTATGTGGCATGGTGGTTCTGGTTATTCCCTGTCCTTTCCAGAGTGCTGCAGAACTTCTCTCACCAGGCAGCTTTAGGAGGAAGAGGTGGTATCTTTTATTAGACGAGAGATTAAATATTTTATTAGAGCAGGGGAACTTTCTTTTCTTAGTCCCAGTGATGACACAAGGGGGAAAGGAGACAATTCTTCCAGCCCACGTGTTCTTCCATGGGAGGAAAATAGAAGCAGCAAACTCCAAGCAAAGGGCAGGCTGGAAGCAGTGGAACTTTACTGTGTTACCCAGGACTTGAGAGAAAAAACAGTGAAGGATAGACACAAAAGGAATTAAGGAAGAAAGTAATTAAGAAAGAAGGGAATTAAGAAAGACATGAGTGTCACTTTGACAGTCTGAAGGATTAATCCAGGGGAGGAATTGCAAGAGTCTCCCCTGAAGATAATGACCTTGCAGAGATGAGGAGGTTTCACACTGCCTAAAGCCTGTTTCTGTAACACCTTTTACAAGGGCAGCTCGCTCATACTAAGGGCACTTAACCTTGTTCTTGCAGTACTAAGGAGCTTGGAATTACTGCAGATGTATTTTGCGAGCCCTGTAGTGCCTGTTAATGACCCCTTTGGCAGCAGCACGTGTTTTGTTTGGCTGTACTCTCCAACAGTGCCTACTCTTTTAAAAGGGAACAGGCAGGAAAAGACTTCTTTTTCCTGGCCTCAGCACAGCGTGCCAGTGTGGGAGGTGAGAAGGGAGGGAGACTTGCAGTGCCTGAGGAGGGTTTAAGGAGAGGAAGGGGACAACAAACAAGTGGCCTTCCTCAGAGGTAGGGAGACTATCAGGTGATGGTGCTGCAGGCAGGTGGCCAACCTGGGAGAGATGGATGGAGACATCCCCCTTGGCCGAGGGGGACCACAGGGAGAGGTCAGAAGGAGCTGCTAGACTAGAAGTCAAAGGAAAGGCCCTACCAACAAACACACAGTAAAGGGAGAGATGTAAGAAAACCTCCTCTTCCTTCTTTGCTTTGAGCTTTCAGCCCTTGAAAATATATCTTGTTCTAGCTTCTGTCCCAACAAAACCAGAGATTTATAAAGTCCTTCAGGTGTGTGCAGATGCAGCTGCCACAGCATCAACCTAGAGCCTAGAGTGTCTCCAGGCAAATGAACACCAAAATTAATTAACCCAGAGCCAATGCGTGTGCACTTGTACAGATGAAACCTACAGGAAAGACAAAGTAATATAAAATTTAAACTGGCCTGTCAAGCACAGAGAAGCCAAGAAACTCCAGACCATACCTCTGAGCTTACCCCATGATGCACCCAATGTGCTTTAATACAAGATTGACAGCCCTTGTTGTTCTCAAAGATCAGATTTAATCCTCTACTTTAACACCATGAGTTTATAGCAAAACAAAAAGAAATATAAATATGAAATCTAGCAGTTCAAAATGAGAAAGCAAATTTTAAACATCCAGTATTTATTGATGTGTGTTTTTTTTTTTCCCAAATTTCAGGATGTTACAGTGGTTTCATTTTTATCTAGTTTTTGCAAGTAGTGGGGCTGAGTGATCCTTCAGCATGGAACACTCAAGGCTGATGACATTGTAGTAGCAGGTGATACAATCCCTGAATGAAAGTGGGAAACTGGGGTTTATGTCAATTATTATTAAATATCTAGAAATTAAGCATTTGATCTCTTTCTATCTGACAGACACAGAAAAAGAAATTCAAGTCCAAGGGGTAAATCCTGACCCCCGTGTTTAGTTAAGATTTTTAGGACAGAAAACTTTTGTCTGCCAAGCACGTCTGTGTGTTGCTTGAATGCTGAGGGACACCAGCTGGTGGTCAAAAATCTCACCTAACTTTAGGCATGCAAATTAGTAGTTTCCTGGTCCCAGCACTTGGAACAGAGCTTTCCACATTATCTGAAACCAAGATTAACACACAGCCAGACTGCAAAAACAGAACGGCAGAGGTCCAAACAGGATGATCACAGCACAGAGATCGTGCCTGGATCAGATCCACAACTCATCAATGTTGGTGGTACTAAGCCGATTCTTCCCCATTTAAATGCTCTTGACGTTATAAAACGTGACAGGAAAGGGCAAAACTGAACGCAGAAGTTTCTAGTTGCCCTTCCCCTTGCAGGCAGCCACCCTGAGCACGCAGCCACAAGCAGGCAGGCCAGCACATGCATTACCTTGTTTCTGGCTTGCTCTATAAACTCCAGAGGAGCTTTCCCGAACTGAAACGCAGCTCCAAACCAAGGGATCCAGCTCCTGATGCAAGGAGGGGAGCTCGGGCTTCTCGGCTGAAACAAAAGAGCCTTGACAATGAGGAGTCCCAGGAGTCCTGCCAAGAGCAGAGCGAGATCCATTTTGCCTCTCCGCCGGCTGTCCCAGCCCCGGCAGCTGCTCCGCCTGCCGCAGCCCCGGCATGGCCGCGCTGGCCGGGCTCCGAGTTCATCCGCAGAGACCTCTCTGACCGACCGGCCCTGCCGGCCAGCGCTGCCACGGGCACAGGGTGACAGCACTGAGCAGCACAGGGCACAAGCCCTTGTCTGGAAAAGGCAGAGCCAGGTCTGCTGTGTTCTGGGATGAGGACCAACTCTGCTGCTTGCAAAACCTGGATGTTGCTGTGGCAAAGCCTTGGACTTTGCACCAGTTGCTGGAAGGCCACCCGGGCAGCCAGGGACACGGCGAGGGACACTGGCAAAGCAGTGCAGAGCCTTCTTCAATTTAAAAAATATGCGTGTTTTTTGCAGTATTGAGATTACAAAGCAGAGAGCCTGTGATTTGCAGACATTTAGCTTTCAGCAAGTCAGAGATGGCAAAAAACTTCTGCAGGCATCACTTGAAGCAGAAACCTTAAGAAAGGTATCTCTCACCTGAGATATCATTAAAGGCTAGATGTGTGTCCAGTGTCTGAGGAGCAGAGAAACGCTTCTGAGGTTGAACTGACAGATCAAAACCTGCTGGCCACCTCTGTTATATCAGTGCCATGTCAGAAGACAAGGTTTCAGAGAGGTCAGATTAGTTTCTTTGCATGTGTGAAAGCAGCACATCAAAATTACTTACAGAATACATTAAGTATAAAAAGCCCCTAGGAAGTGCTGTCATCTACCCCCACACACCCTCAGCAGGTTTCTGTTCTCTGAAGAGAACAGAAAACCAGGAGGAGTGGCTGACAGACCAGATGAGCGTGCTGCCGCTCAGGGGACCTCAGAGGGCTGGAAAATGGCAGAGAGGGACTTATCTCAAAATCAGAGAATAACGGCTCAGAAGGGACCCCAAGGATCCCCTGGTCCAGCTTTTCCAGCTCAAAAGAAAAAAAAAAAAATACTTAATGAAGTTCAGCAAACGGAAATGCCAAGTTTTGCCACTGGGTAGGAACAGCACCATGACACCATGCACCAGTACAGGCTGAGGGGGCACCTGGGTGGATGGGAACTTTGCAGATCTGGAGTCCTGGTGGACACCAGGTTGAACACAAGTCAGAGATGGACCTTTGCACTTAAGAGCACCCTGGGCTGCATCAGGGAAAGTGCTGCTAGCAGATTGAGGGAGGTGATCCTCTGCCAAGAGTGAAGTGCCAAAAGGGGGCTGGGGCATCTGTCATTTGAGGAGAGACTGAGGCAGCTGGGACAGCTCAGTCTGGAGAAGAGAAGGCTCAGGGGGATCTTCTCAGTGTGTATGAACACCTGAAGGGAGGGTGCAAAGAGGATGGAGCCAGGCTCTTTTCAGGGTGCTCAGTGAAAGGGCAAGAGGCAGTGGGCATAAACAAATACAGATACAAATACATTTTAACTCACTTCCTATACAGGAATAGATGCACAAACAGGAACCTTTGTACCTGTGCAGACAGGCAGTACAGTAAAAGTAGCACAGCATAAATACACCTGGTAGTAGGAGGTTAAGAGCTGTGAAAACCAGGTGTATGTTCTTCATTAAACAGTCATTCTGAAATACCTTGGGATGTTACGTGTTGGTTGTAGGTGCAGAAGAACAAGCTCACATGTCAGCTGTGGCAAATAGGGTGTTGATCTCCATTTTGCAAACTGTCTGGAACAAACAGATAAATCACTGTTAACTGATATTTCTACACTTCTGTGTTTAGCTATCACAGCTCTTTATATGTTTATTTCCTGGTTTTATTTTATCCATTAAATAATTTCTCTTCCTATAAAGGGGTAAAATTATAAGAGAGCTAAAGGCCTTGTAATATTGGAGAAAACACATATTTTCATTATATGCATGGTATATTTTCATTAACTGAGTAGTGAGTTTAAAGGTCAGGTCAGACAAGTCCTCAAGCCTCTGAAGACATTAATTAAAGGCTTTTGTGTTTGTTTTGGCCTTTTTTGTTTGTTTTGTTTAGGTTGTACTTTTAGGGCATGATTTGGTGAAGGACATGAGATGTAAGGCACTGTTGTGAGGAAGACACAACCAGTAGGAATGTGTAACAGTCGCTGCCAAGCTTTCCTTGGGCTGCTCAGTGGTTAATGCTTAATGGTTTTCCCAAGTGAACTAACACAGAAGCACAGGTGAGGGCACTGTGCTGTCTGGCTGCCTTTCTCCAGCAGCACACAGCTGTCCCAGACCCCACTGCTGTGCTTCCACCCCATCTGAAGTCCACCCTCCCTCCCTGCATATGCAGCCTTTGGTCAAACTGGCTTGGGACAGAAACCAAAAATCTCCATCTCACTGAGAATTGAATTAAATTAATAGGAAGGCTCTTCTCTGCTGGTACTGTCTTCTCAGGATTCAGGGATATAGGAACTCCAGGTGTTTGATGGCTCTGCATGAGTACTGGCCCTTCTCTTCTCCACACATCACAGAGCTGTCCATGCAAGCATCCACCTCTAGTCAGGCTCATTTCAAAAGTCCTGTGGGAAGAGAATATTCCCCTTCACAGCCACCCCCAATCATCTGGTTTAAAAAAGAACCTATTTCTTCAGGCTAAAAATGACCATGGAGAGCTGTTCCTTCCATAGGATGCTGCAGTGCTATGAGGTTTACTTTAAGGAGGGATCTAATTGTTGTTTTCCACTCCCTAAAGCATGGTCATAGAGAAAACAGAATGAGACTGTATGCAGAGGTGTACAGCTAAAGGATGGTTGTGAAACCCACATCCTGGGAGATTTTCAGGGGACCAAACAAGACCTTGGGCAACCTGATGTAACTCCAGAGCTCTCCCTGCTGTGACAGAGGACTGTAGGATGACTGCAGGTGAACCCTAGAGGTCCTCTCTACCCCACATTACGAGTCGATGATACACAGGCTGACAGAGTGTAGCACAAGCTGACCCAAGCCCACAGAACAGCTGTGGAAGGAGGCACGGAGTGCCACAGCAGATGGCATAAACTGTCCAGAAACAGGCTCTGAACCACTCCTACCTTCCATGCAGCCAGGCACGTTTGCATTAGATTGCAATATCCCCTCTCCCCATTTTTAACCACAGCTTTGTCGGAGTTTGTTTTATCCCTCCATGAATTCTAATGCACTTTAACCCCAAGAAGCATCCAATTTAATACCAGTTACTGGTGACCAATGAGACAGATTCATCCGACTTCAACTGAGTATTTCACCTGCAATGCTCCCTTAATTTGTCTGAATTACTTTGAAAGGGACCACACACCAAAGCTTTAGGCAGTCAGAGATGTGGGGAGGTGTTCTGGGATAACTTTCTGTGACTAAAAAAATCCTCAAATCACCATGAGGATTACTGACTAATGGCTAATGATTAACTTAGTGATTCAGCTGAGCCTTAATTATAAATGCAAAGCTTCTCTTGAACAGCACATACCTTACTTTTTTTTTTTTTTTTAAATGATGAGACCCCTAAATAGGTCTACAATAATTTAAGAGAAATTAGAACTGGCACACAACAGGACTTCAGCTACCTTACTTTAAAAGCTTTAAAGTTTTCACTTAAGAGCTCTAAGAAGTGATCAATTTCTGCCATCCCAGGCTTGCTGGGATCCTTGTTCAAACTGCAGTGCTATGTGCCTAATCCGCAGCCCCAGCTCGGCACGTAGCTGTTGCTAATGCAGCTCTTACCAAACCAGATCTGGATAAATTAATCCCTTCCGGATGCAGCTGCCTGACACGGGAACAGAGTTTGGGGCTGCCCAGGCAGTGCTGCCAGTGACAGCACCCCGCAAAGCAGACAGACTCCACGCGTAATCTTGAGCTCTCATTAATGATTACTCTTTTTCATGTAGGTAATGGACAAATCTGTGCGTGTATCTTTACCTGCAGTGCTGGTTTCCAGGCGCAGAGCAGCCTTGGTGACAGACTACATTTCCCAGGAGCCTGTTGCGCTCTTGTGTCTCTTGTGTCGCTGCAGAAGGACCTTGCAGCTCTGCAGAGCCACTCGGGCTGCTGCAGTTCCCGATGCTGGCGCTGGAGAAACATGACCTTCAGCAGCTTGTCTCCTAAGCCACCCCGAGCTGATCCGCGCTAGGGCCCGCTCTTGCTGCAGTCACACCCGGGCAGGGTGGCTGGTTACCCTCGGTTCATGTGAGATGCTAGATGTCACCTGCAGAAGAAGAGAGGAGCTTACCTCTTCCAGAGAGATGGCCCCGAGCCAGCAAATTCGCTCTGTCAGCCTGTGCAGCGGCTGTGGCAGAACTAGGTACAACCACCGTGGTTTTCCGAGAGGGAAGGGGGGTCTAATTTACTTACGGGGGGCAGGGGGAACATCACCCCGGATGCCTCATTCCTCAGTGTTCTGCTCCAGCAAATCTGCATTTCACTCTGCTAATCGTGGCTTTTCCATAATCTAAGTGTTTTATGCCACCTGACCTTGGCTGAAAGGGAGGGTTTTTCAGGATGAAATCTTTGCCTTGGAGACCGAAGGGCTGCAGTCATTAACTCAGTGCAGTTGTGACTAATTTAAGCTTTGCACTGGCTGGGTTTCCAGAGAAAGACTAAAGAGGCAGGCAGACCTGTTACTTAAGTTACTAGCAAGGCCTTATTCCTTCAGGAATTTCCTTTTCCTAGTCAATGAAGGTTAATCAAAGAAAAAACGACTCTTAAGTTTCTGGTGACAGTGGAGATGCTTATAAAAATGGAGCTGGGAAACTGCTTGGTGAAACATGGAATAGAAGCCCAATGGCATCTGTGTAGCACTGCTTTGTGACCAAGTAACTTATTTTGAATATTTTTCAGCATGTTCTTTTTAATTTCTTACAGGCAAGTCAGTTACATTGCTAAGGATTTGAAACTTCTCAATCTTTGCTAATCTTTAAACATGAATACCAAACTTAATGCACAAATAGACTATAAACCTGCTGAGGCTTTGAGTGACTGCCTTTCCCTGGCAGCTGAGTCCTGCTTTGGAAGGACTCTGGTGTCGCTCAGAGGTGTCAAAACAAAGACAAGCCCTGCTCCTTCCCTTCCACAGCCTGGGAAGGTCCATCACCAGGCACTTCTGGCCAGGAACTGAAATGAGGGGCACAAATACATATCCATACTGTTTCAGGAGCTGCCCTGGGAAGCAGAGATCACCTTGGATCTCCTTCACTGGCCACCAGTTATTTCAGTGAGAGAAATAACAGGCTAGACATGATTTTTGTGCCTGTATAATGGAAACAAGCATGCTTTAGAGTGGTTTGTAGGACAGATATGTATGTAAGCTTGTAGGTGAGCCTGAATGTATGTCAGCATTATGATGACCTCTGTGGGGTTGTTCCTGACCATAACATGTGCTGCCACTGTGCTGGACAGTGGCTGGACAGAACTGGAAAGACCACATGATCAATTGAGAGATATGACTGGTTTGTATTCAGGGGGAGTAACTGGAACAGGATTTTTAATCCCGAGTCCCTCAGAAGGTACGCATGTTTTATAACAAATCTGCAAAACTAAATATGGGAGAAAGACTGGGTGTTTGACAGGAATGTCATTTAGTTACTTGTGCCTAGAGCCACTTTTAACAGACCTGGATGAGAATTCTCCTTTTCTCCAGGGATCTCCTGGACCCTGTTGGGTACAGCCCCTGCTCCCTGCTGGTGCCTGCCCAGCCCCTTGGGCGCTGGCAGGGCGTTGTGGTGCAGCTGTTCCGGGCACGGGAAGTCTCCCTGCAGCCGCACTCGTATTCAAGTGTGTTCCCGGCCCTTTGCCCTCAGTGACATTTCCCCTGGATCTCACGAAAACCCGGCTGCAGATCCAAGGTGAAGGTGCCGTGCGCTGCGACGGAGCTGCGGCCGGGCCGGCGGTCCCGTACCGCGGGATGCTGCGGACGGCGGCTGGAATCGCGCAGGAGGAGGGAGTACGGAATCTCTGGCAAGGAGCCACGCCAGCCATCTACCGCCACGTAGGTGAATATCGCTCGTGATGGGACACGATGGGTCCTGCCTTCTGTGGCCAAGCCTTTGGGAGTGAGCTTGTCATATTTTCTTGTACTTTAAATATATCTGTGAGGACTTTTCAGTCTAACCTGCAACCCCACTTTGACATATATGAGATTTCAGATCAACAGCATCTCTTCCTTCCGTTTCCCAGTCCTTCATGGCCTTATTCTGGCTTCTGGTAAAACAAAATATAAGTTCTCTGTCATCTTTGCATGAAGGTCTTGTTCAGGAAGTCCAGACACTCAGAGTTCTCAGAAGTGTCATATGTGAGGGAAGTGGGGACAGATTAGGAAAAAAGATGAGGTTGCAAGCACAAGGGAAAAATATAATTGCTTAAAAGAAATGCACTAGCGGTTTGCCACAAATAACAGCTTTCTGTGCTTTAGTTGGAAATACCGTGACAGCAACAAACCTCAAAAGTCCTTGTACAGGTTTTGTGCTTGGCATCAACCCAGAAGGAGGCGATGCAGTCCCATCTCCTTAGGGTGCAGGCAGAGCTGTGCTGCCTCCTGGCAGACCTGTGGCTCAGCCAGAGAAATTTTTTGATGCTAAAACGCCCTGGCTCTCCCACTGACACCAGGCAAACCCCTCACTTTCCCCATTCTGATCACAAACAAGAGAGCAGTGACCAGCTGACCCAGGCGAGCTCTGGAGTGTCATAAACCAAGATCTTGATCTCTCTCTCACTGTGACCTCTAGAAATGGCAGAACCAAGAGCTGTCTCCTGCTTTTGTTTTCCACAGTATACACTGGTGTTCGGATGGTTACTTATGAACATCTCCGTGACTCCGTGCTTGGCAGGGTGGAGGGTGAAAACTTTCCTCTCTGGTAATGTTGCATATCCATGCATATTTATTGTTTGCTTGGGGATTGTCCTTACTGTAGGAGACCTACAGCCATATCTTAGGTCCAAAATGTATCTGGTTTTAGAATGGGCTTGATAAAATTTACTACAAAATACTTGTCATGCCTAATGCTACATGAAGGGGGACCTATGGATAGTACTGAAATTTCTAATTTTACTAAAATAAATAGACCCATAAAATTAACACAATTCATCTAGTAGCAATGGGAGAGAAAGAAAAGTTTTATATATCAGCAAGCAGTTTGGAATTTCAAGTGGGCATTCAGTTGTAATACATGGAGCATCATCCTTTACTTGTGTACTTTGCCATTCTGCCTTTAAACCTTAAGCAAAGAGCAAAATGTAACCTTGTTTTTTTTTCCCCAGGTAAGTTTTAACCCTTTTTGAAAATCGACAGAAATATTACTGACTACCTAAACAACCTGTAGCCACCACAATTATTACCTTTACTTTGGCTGTTAATATATTGAATAACTGTTTACACTTGTTCCACTTGGGTTGTGCTGCTGAACTCTTCAGCTTGAGCACTGTGACCTGTGAAGATTTTCAGTGTATTCTGGAGTTTTTCTCCATTTGGCAGGAAAGCTGTGGTTGGAGGCATGTCTGCGGGTGCCATCGGACAGTTTTTTGCCAGCCCAACTGATCTGGTGAAAGTGCAGATGCAGATGGAGGGAAAAAGGAAGTTGGAAGGAAAGCCGTTACGGTTGGTTCCTCTCAGAGCTGGTGTTTTTGTCCCTCTTACTGATCACTCTTTGGCCTGGGGTGTGGTTCTCTGTGTTTTCTGCCAGCCCTTCTCCCCAGCTGCTCTGTGCCCTTTTACAGGGAGAGCACCTGATGGCTCTGGGCAGTGAAGAGGGAGAGGATTCAAGACCTCCTCCTTACTCCATTTATACTCATCTTCTTTATTCTGATTTATTGGTCCCAGGGACCACAAACCCGTCCTCCGTGCTGCAGCACATCCATGCCAGCACTGTACCATGGGGAGGGAAGGACGCTTTCTGAAGATGGAAGAAAGCACGAGTGAAATGGCTCATGCAGGGAGCACAGGCACAAGGAAGGCTGGCACACAGCAGGGCTTGAGACTCTCCTGCAAATACCAGGGCATGCTGCTCTTTGCATTCCAAACTGCTGCCATCATTTGGTGTCACATACATTTAGTATTGTAACCCAGTGTGGGATCTAAGGCTTGTCTGCTGTTAGGGACCAGATCACTGCTTTGCAAGGCAGCCAGTATCTCTGGTAAAATATTGTGGCATGAAAGTCAAAGAAGGATCCAAAAATGGATCTGGAGTGCCAGATCCTTGCAGGTATAAATTCCTAATCTTACGTGAGGACCCAGCACAGCAAAGTACTGAAACATGCAAAGATTTCACTGGGCTGTCTACCCACAAGTTGCATCTTGATTTCAGGTTTCGGGGCGTGCACCACGCATTTCTGAAGATCCTGTCTGAAGGAGGAGTAAGGGGACTTTGGGCTGGATGGGTACCAAATGTCCAGAGAGCTGCTCTGGTGAATATGGGAGGTAAATGGAATAACTTGGCCTGCAGCACTTAAGGCCCCACCAAAGCTTTAAGAAAAAGGAGCTCAGCTCCTCCCTTTGTCTTAGTGTCGTGATTACGTGGGGCCCTGTTTGGAGCACCCTGCAGGTGACCTCTGCCTTGTGCACCTGTGTTTTGGTCCTGTAGAAATAAAATAGCTTAAAAGCAACAGTTTTTACCTGAATTTAAGGAAAAGTGAGCCAAGAGCTGAAGGGGTCCCACAGCCAGCAAAGCAGGGACTTCACCAGCCACAACCCAGTGCCCAAGTGAGGTGAGCAGGGCAGAGCCAGCAAAGGCAGCCAGGCTTCACCAAGATCCAGATCTGTAGGCAAGTGTGTGGTGATGAGGCAGGTGTGAGGCCAAGCCAGGAAGCTGAGCCAGCAACAGGGCTGGTGAGGGTCAACCAGAGGCTCAGCATCATCTGTAAGGTAAATCAGAGCAGATGGGAGCAGAAAGGAGAATGTACTCACATCTAAAGACAGGACTCAGGTGCCACAGCCCTCATTAAAAACTGGGGGCAGAGTGCCAGCTGTGCCAAAGGCAGAAGCCTCAATGGCAATGAACATCCTGTGTCGTGAACAGCACAAACACCATTCACTCCTGACAGTGCTGTTTTTTCTCATTATCCTCTTTACAGATCTGACCACTTATGACACAGTGAAACAGTTTTTGCTTCTGAACACGACACTTGTGGACAATAGTGTGACTCACAGTGTTAGCAGGTGCCGTATTCTCCAATTACCCCTTTTCCACTATGGAGCATTTCCAGCCTTGCTGTCTTCATCTGCCTCTCTGTGCCAGCAGAAGACCCCATTCTTTGATTTTGATACTGCTGATGAAATGCAACTTTAGAATTATTTTTTTCCTTAGAGAACATCACTTTATAGAAGATACAAGAGGAAGTATGCAACCATTGCTACAAAACTGCCCTCACTAGAAGTGCCTTGTTGGTGCATTTAAAGACCTTTGCTCTAATCTATGGGAGCACAGTGATACAACTTCTGCAGAACATCCTCTTTTTTAAGTGATGAAAAAATCTATATAAACAATATTATGAATTGCCCATTGTGGGTCCTTCATCCCTGACTCAGAACTGCATACAGAGGTGAGGGCAGCTGGCACTGGGAGGACATGTGAGCAAGAGCAGTACTAGCAAGCCTCCCAAATCAAGTTTATGTTATGAGTTATTATTCATGATTTGATGATAACTGTTTTAATGTATCGTTATTATAAGAACTGGAATCACAATGCTGAAATTTTTATGATACATCTTGGTTTCTTCTGTAAGTATCTGTTTCTGTTGGCAGTGCCTGCTCTGGGCTGGTAGCAGCTGTGCTGGGAACTCCTGCTGATGTGGTCAAAACCCGGATAATGAACCAGCCAAGAGATAAGCAGGGAAGGTAGGGACGCTTCAGAGACCGACTTTTCAGCAGCACATTGAAACTATGGGTCTGACTGATTTCACTGGGAGTGAAGTGCTAAATTGATAAGTTGCTCTTCATCTTTCTAGTGATGATTTAGTAAATGTCTGGGGGGTGTTGTTGTGATGGCCACATAAGCATAACCAGTGGATTTCAGTTCTGGATTAGAATCCAAGGAGCTTACAAAAGTACTTTGGCTTGTAGAAAAATATCAGCTACAAATCATTTTTATGAGGGGGATTTTTTTTTTAATTGTGTATTTGTAGTCCTAACACTGTTCTCCTTGCACATTGCTAGAGGTCTGCTCTATAAATCTTCCATGGACTGCTTGATTCAAACTGTCCGGGGTGAAGGGTTTATGTCTCTGTACAAAGGCTTTTTACCAACCTGGATGCGAATGGTACGTGCTTTTTAACTCTCTTTACAAAAACAATTAGCATTAAAATGTGAGGAGTGTGGATGCAGCCCTAACCCCACGTAATATTACAATTTTTGTATGAAAGACATAATCATAGAATTGTAGAATGGTTTGGGTTCAAGAGACTTTAAAGATCATCTCATTCCAAGCCCTTTGCCATGGGCAGGGACACCTTCCACTTAGAGCCCTGTCCAACCTGGCCTTGAGCACTTCCAGGGATGGGGAGTTCACAGCCTCTCTGAGCAGACAGAGGCTTGAGAACCTCTCTGGGAACCACAGCAATATGAGACTGAACTTAAGAATATGATTTTTAAGAGGAGACAGTTTAATCTAATGGGCTTATTTATTGGGTTACTTTTGTTTTAAACCTCTAACTTCAGTGTTTGCTTTCACAGGCACCTTGGTCACTGGTATTCTGGCTTACATATGAACAAATCAGAAGGCTGTGTGGAGTTACTTCTTTTTAAAACCTTCAATATTCGCAGAGAAGAGCCAAAAAGCTGAATTCTCATTCCACAGGGTAGTAAGATCACATGTATAGCTTGTTGCTCCAAATTCAGTCCTTACTGGTTGGGAACAGCCATGACTTAAGGTTACTATTTGATTGTCAGACTGCTACATGAAATTTTTATTATCCACAGGATAAAATTGTCACAACAATACTTCAGCTAGCAGCCAGCATCAGCTTTCAGAACCAGCAAACAGGAATAAAAAAATTCTACCAAGCAAATAGAACATAATACTGTTTGTTTGATAATGGAGATGGTTTCTACTGCTAAAAACAAGAGCAGGTTGATCAATGCACTGAACAAGTTCTGTGGCTAAGCATCTATAAAATTATTTGGGAATTTTTGTTGTTAATTGCATTTGCAATGCAAGTTAATGAAAGATAAAGAAACTACCTCTTATTAGTTTGATGTGTCAGCAAACCAAGCCTGTAGTGCTAGGTATTAAAAAAGATAAAAGCAGCTCACCTGATTCCAAATCTGCTTTGCACAAAAAGTGGAAGGGTTTGTGTTCCTCTTACTTCCCAGAGACTGCCTGACCTCTCCACTCAACTCTTTGAGTAAGATCATGATTGAAATGCAGTCCTGTTCCCAGAAAATCAAAAGCCTAGTTTGCTCTGCAACGCTCAAAGGTTTCAGGATACTCCATAGGACCCAGCTGAACTACTTGTCCTGTGACAATCTCGGTGCTGATGTGGCAGACTGGGTCATTTTCCATGGACATGTGCACTCTGCCCACTTTAAATCTCAATGGAAATACAACATTCTCTTCAATAATGCAAAACGTTTGAACAGGAGTAATTTATTTATTTTTAAACCTAAAGCCTTCCAGATTTCATAGAGAAGGAGACTAGCACTGTTTGTCACTAGGTTCACCTTTGGCAATCAAGAGTCAAAAATGCAGTATTAAAAGCAGCCATGAGTAGATAAAACAAAGCTGGCTTTGATTTAGTAATATCTAGTAATTGAATTAATGTAGAAAACTTGGCTCTTTGAATAAATACACAGGATGTCTTCTAGTCTTTGCAACCAGTGTCTCCACTGTGCCATTTTTTCATTGAACACAGTTTGGGTGTCTTCTTGGCTTGCACTTGTACTTTCTGATTGTACTGTAGTTCAGTTGTGGCTGTATGCATTTGGGGGTGTGCTTCCAGCTTGGAAAATTTTCATCTCACCATTATTAGGGAGTCACAGAACCACAGAATGGGGCAGGTTGGAAGGGACCACAGTGGCTCAAATGGTTCCACCTTCCTGCTCAAGCAGGGTCAACCCAGAGCACAGGATTGCATCCAGTCAGTTCTGGAATCTCTCCAGTGAGGGAGACTCCACAGCCTCTCTGGACAATCCATTCCAGGTCTCCGTCACTGCACAGTAAAGGTCTTCCTCATATTCAGATTGAATCTCCTGTGCATCACTCCAAAGGTTTTATTCAGAAATCCTGGTATTTTCCTAGCTGTCATCCTCAGAAACAAATCCAAGTTCTTTCTGTCTCGTACTCCCACACCAGCAATGACAAACCAGCAAAGCTGCTGCTTCAGTTCCATCCCAAGCACTCCCGCCTGCCATCCTGTTACCCTGATAACCAAGTGATGGATACACAGCTTCACCTTTCTCGTGAGACAGAATAAGTACTTTCATCATACAGTCAGAGAACAGTTTGGGTTGGAAGGGACCTCTAAGATCAGTTCCAACCCCCTGCCATGGGCAGGGACACCTTCCACTAGACGAGGTTGCTCCAAGCTCCATCCAGCCCGGCCTTGGACACTTCCAGGGATTGGGAATCCACAGCTTCTCTGGGCAACCTGTTCCTGTGTCTCACCCCCCCCACAGTAAAGAATGTCTTCCTAACAGCCAATCTAATCTTTCAGTTTGAAGCCATTCCCCATTGTCCTGTCGCTGCAGGCCCTTGTAAAAAGTCCCTCTCCATCTTTCTTGCTGGCTCTCTTCAGGTACTGGAATGCCACAATTAGGTCACCTTGAAGCTTCTCTTCTCCAGGCTGAACAATCCCAACTCTCTCAGCCTTTCCACAAAGGACAGTTGCTCAACGTCTCTGATCATCATAACCAATATATTAATTATAAGCAGTGTGTAAAATCACTTTTAGCCTGCATTTATCAAAGTTTCCATGAGCTACTTTTATGGGCACACAGCTTGGGAAAATCACTGAAAGTCTAAGTTTTGTTAGAATAACTTTGATACGCTTCAATTAACAAAGTCTGAAAGAAGAGAGGTCTGTTGAACTATTGAGGTGAAACTGGATACAAGGAGTGCACAATTTATGGACCACAAGGACATTCTGCAGAAAACAGCAGACAAAAAAGAGACAAACAAAGACTCAGTATGTGTGCTGGAAAGTCCTTACCTGAGAAAAAGATAATAAAAGGACTGAAGAATATAGACTAATTTGCAAGAGAAGTGAGAAATCAATATCCAACAGAAGATGGAATACTAATTAATGAACGAGAATTCTGTAATTTAGAACCAGTGAATATTAACTTGTTTGCTAAAAATGCATATATAAATAAACATAAAAGTTCTGTATCTGCATTTGTGTAGAGGCCAGGATTTTGTCAGCCACACCCACACCCTCCCCTCCTGGCCAAGAATAAAGTAATGCCTGACTCGCTAACACTAAAAAGACAGAGTTAGAGGGTCTTATTTATCCCAATGATTTCAGAGGATTTGGTAACAACAGCATCACTCAACTTGGTGTCACTTGCAAACTTGCCGAGGGTGCGCTCCAAACGTTCACCTATGCAATTAATGAAGATACTAAATAACACTGGTCCCAATACAGACCCTTGGGGCACAGCTCAAAATAAAAATGAAAAAATGCCTTGTAAAAATCCTGTAGTGAAAATCTTCTTTAACTCTTAATAAATCTCTCTCTTCGGGTGTGAATTATTAGCGATTCCTGAGGAGAGTGTGGCGCGAGATCCCCGTCCTCACACCGCGGCTGCCGCCCTCGCGCCGCGCCCCGCCCTCACGCCGCCGCTGGCCAATAGCCGCCAAGCTCCGCATGCGTGTCCCACCCCCGGCGCCACTCTGACCAATGGGAGCTAAGCAAGCTCGGCGCTCTCTCCCCCTCACCCCGCCCCCGCCGTCCTGCCGCCACCCGTCCGCCGTGGAGCGCTCCACCGTGGGCGAGGGCAGGTCCGCCGGGCTCTGCCCTGAACCCCGCGGCGCCCCAGACATAATTCCGTAACCGAAATTCTCTTCGTGGCGCCTCCACGCAGTCTTAGCGTAGCAGGAGCGGCCCTATGTATCAGCTGGCTTCACTCCTCCTTATCCCCTTTCCCTTCGCGCCGCTCTCCACCCCACCGAGAGGATGAAAATGGACTCGGCCCCTGGAGCAGCCGCTAACGGCTCCCCGTGGGTCACGTGGGNNNNGGCGCGTGCTCTGTATGAGGCCGAGCGGCGGAGGGCGAGGCGTTCATTCACCTCGTGCGGGGGGCGCCGGCGGGGTGAGGTGGATTCGCGATGAGCTCCGGGCCGGGGTCCCTCGGCCGCGGCGATACCGTCACCCTGCGGGTCCGCGCCGTGGGGCTGTATCCCGAGGTGCCCATCCTACGGCTGTGGGGGCTGCTGGGTGAAAGTAAGGCTGACTATGCCCTCCTGTACCGAGAGATCCAGGCGGCGGCCGGGCCGCGCCTGGCGGCCCGGCCAGAGCCCGGCGGGCCGGGGGCCAGCGGGACCAGGCTGTGCCCAGGAGAGCTGGCACTGGTGGAGGTGTTGGGTGTGTGGTACCGCTGCTCTGTGGTGAGTTGTAGTGCCCAGGGCTATCGTGTCTTCCTGCTGGACGAGGGGTACGTGGTGACCACATCCGCCTGTTACCTGGCACGGGGCTGCTCAGAGCTGTTCCAGCTGCCCCCGGCGGTGCTGGGCTGTGTCGTGGCCGATGTCATGCCCTCCCACAGTAACGAGGGAACAGCAAGTGGGGATTCACCCGTGTCCAAGTGGACCGTGGAGGCGATGGAGTTCTTCAGCTTCCTGCAAGGGAAGGAGGTGTCTGGTGTGGTGCAGGAGGTGATAATGCCGCAGGTCATCGTTCTGGAGCTGCCCCAGCTTGTAGCTCAGATGCAGCAACTGGGCCTGGCTAAACGTGTCTCTCCCAGCTGGTTCTGCCAGGTGCTCAGGCGCTGCCTGCCTTCTGGCCAGTTAAAGAAGCAGCTCTGTCAGCAGCCTCCAGCATGTTCCCTTGGAGCTTTTGCCGTTCCGCAGCTTGTCCATGTGTTGCTCTCATACCAGCCTCTGTCACCTGCCTTGGATTACTACTACCCTCAGCTTCAGTTGGGTGTGACAGAGCCTGTCCTAGTGACCCATGTCTCTGACCCACACCACATTTACTGCCAGTTGCAGTGCCTGTCACAGGAGATCTGTTGCCTTTCTGAGACCATGTGCCATGCTTATGACCGGTGGGAGCAGGACTTACTGCCCAAAGTGGGCTCACCCTGTGCTGCCCGTGGGATGGATGGCCAGTGGTACCGTGCCATTCTGCTGGAGCTCATTGCTGGGGAGCAGGACCAGCGTGCAGCTCTCGTGGTCTTTGTGGACTATGGCAAGAAGGAGACTGTGACCGTAGCAAACCTGCGCCATTTGCCTGCCGAGTGTTTCCGCATGCCTGTGGTCACTTACGTGTGTGCTCTTCAGGGTGTTTCAGATGGGGGCTGTGGCTGGTCCCCGTTGCAGGTTGATTTGCTGAAAGCGTTGGTGCTTGGCAGAGGAGTGAGTGCTCACATCAAAGCCTTTAACTCCTTTGAGCATCTCTATTATGTGACTCTTTATGGGGAAAATGGCGTTGATTTGAACCATCTTTTTGGGTCTCAGGCTTGCTGCCTGGCCAGCAGTCATGTGAGCCAAACTGAGGCTCATGAGCAGCTGGAAGTAGAGCAATCCTTAGTTGAAGAGTTGGGATTGCCACCAGAAGCACCTCCTGTTTTAGCACATGGAGATTTGGCTGCTGCTGCTGTAACTGGTGTGTATCTGAAGACCTGGACATTGTACAGTGCACAGGTCTCCCACCTCCAAGACCCATCTGAGTTCTGGCTGCAGCTCCATGAGTATTACCAGCTCTTCAGGCAGCTGAGGCAGTGCATGTGGAATTTTTATTCCCATTCTACAAAGCTGGATGGTGCTGGGTGGGACCCACAGCCTGGATCCCTTTGTTGTGCCAGTGGGAATGAGGGTGTCTTTTATCGAGCACTGGTTACCAGGGTACTGGACACTGGGGTGGAAATACACCTGGTGGACAGAGGCAGTACAGAAACTGTGGATCTGTGTGCTGTGAAGGAGCTGCTCCCTCGATTTAGGGAACTGCCTGCTTTAGCTCTGAAGTGTTGTTTGGCAGGTGTCTCCCCTCCAAGAGGGAGTTGGAGTGAAGCTGCTGTGTCTGCATTCAGGGAGATGGTACTGAACAAGGAACTAAAGGTTTGGTTTTTGAATGTGCAGGGTGACAAATACATGGTTGAAATTTTTGACCAGTCCCAGTTAGGAGAGGGAAGAGTAAGTAAACTCATGGCCCAGGGGGGTTATGCTCAATACCAGGGGTATGAAATACCCAAGACTTCCCAGAAATCAGATAAGTCTGTGACACAGGCCTCTTCCCTAATGTGTGCGGCAGAGGAAAGCCAAGTAAATGCAGAGAAGAGGCTCAGAAAAGAACGTGATCTAAAGAGCAGTGATGGAATACTTGATTCTCACGTGGGTGTGATGGTCAGAGAGAGCCCTGTTGCAGCCATTCACAATTCTAAAAGTAGGGAATCTTTTCTTTCTCGAGACTATGAGGGTAAGGAAAATCTGCACACCTCTTTGAGGCAGAACTATGTGGAAATTAAGCCAGGCTCCTCTTGCGGAGGCCACTTAGAAGTGGGAAGTACAGTTAATGTTATTTTGTCATACGTTGAGAATCCTAGTTGTTTTTGGTGTCAGTTAAGTAGAAATGGCCAGGACCTTGCGATACTAATGGATGAAATTCAGGAGCATTGCAAGAATTCATCCCAGCCACATGTTTGGCCAAATCTTGTGTGTTTAGCCCAGTACTCAGAGGATAAAAAATGGTACAGGGCTTTAATAGTTAGTGAAGGAGTTTGTGCAGAAAAAGTAGAAGTCATATATGTTGACTATGGCAACAGAGAGCAGGTGTGTGTAACGAAGCTCCGTGCAATTAATGAACACTTCCTTAGGTTAGAGGCTCAGGCATTCAGGTGCAGCCTTTACAACTTAATCCAACCCAATGGTCAGAATCCTTTTGCTTGGGATGAAGAAGCAGTTCAGGCTTTTCACCAGTTTGTTGTTGATTCATCATCTGACCTTGACCTGAAGTGTACGATCTTTGCCTTGGCTTCAATAAATAGGGACCTGTTTAACATTGTAGATTTAATCACACCTTTTCAGAGTGCTTGCCAGTTTCTCACTGAGAGAGGTGTAGCCAGACCTTTATTTCCTCAAAAGCATCTGGAATCTTTGGTCCAGCTTCACTCTTTCTATTATTCTAGTCATGGTATCAAAATTGGGAGTGAGGAAGATGTTTATATTACGCATGTTGAGAATCCATGGACATTTTACTGCCAACTTGAAAGGTGTGCAGATACCTTGGCACAGCTGGCTGATAGCATCAGTTCCCTGAGAGAGAGAGTGACCAGCTCAGGAACCGTGGGGAAGTCTGGGACCTTGTGTCTGGCAAGGTACTCTGACAGTCAGTGGTATAGGGGAGTAATTATGGAAAGACAACCTAAGCCTAAAGTCTTCTTTGTGGATTTTGGGAACACAGAGACAATAGAGACAGATGATCTGCTTATTTTACCCAATGATGCTTCTGATATCTTGCTTGTGCCAATGCAGGCAATAAAGTGTTGTGTGTCTGATGTATCATCTGTTTCCAAAGAAGCTGCAACATGGTTTAAGGAAGCTGTCCTGGAAAGGAGATTAAAAGCAATAGTGGTAGCAAAGGACTCTGATAATACACTACTGGTTGAGTTGTTTGATAGAAATACTCAAATTAATACAAAACTGAAAGAGGTAAGCCTAAACAGTACAGGACTGTGTAGTCATGTACACAATGAGACTTTGTGCACTGGAAATACAGATGGGAATGAGAGGAGTGAGACTGCAGAGTCCCCTTTCAATGCAGGTAGGCCTCTTGACAGAAAAAAATGTCGACCTGAAGTCCAGCAAGAGCAAGGGAGCAAAAGACACTTCAAAGAAGTTGTAAACCTTTTCCAGCACTCTGTGAAGGGACATGTGGCAGCTGGATTACTAGAACCTGATGAGATGCTTAGCAGTAAGAACAATGCTGTTTTGTGGAATAAAGTAGGGGAGGAGTCTCTGCTCTTTTCCCAGATGGATACACTGTCAGATAGTAAATCTGATGCTGAAGGCAGGTGTATAATGCTTAAAAATGCATCTGATCTACCACCACAGAAGATAGTGCCAGCTCTTAAAACCTTAGTGTATGTGTCTTACGTCAGTGACCCGCAGGATTTTTATGTTCAACTAGGGAGCGATGAGGTTCAGCTTAACAATATTTTGGAAATTTTAAACAATGGGAAATCAGTGAAGGACCCTTGTGGACAGCTTTTCCAAGCAGGAGATTTAATCAGTGCTGTTTATTCAGAAGACAGCCTGTGGTATCGAGCTGTAGTAAAAGAGAAGACTTCTGACAATTCGATAAGGGTACATTATATTGATTATGGTGACACTTCTGTGATTAGTGTTGATCAAGCACGCAGGCTCCCTAAGAACTTGTCATCTATTCCAGCAATGAGCATTCACTGCTTTCTAGGTGGACTCAAATGCAAAAAAAATGCTGGCTGGACAGAGAAAGCAGTGTTTTATTTCACCAAGAGAACAAGTGAAATCCTGCTGTCATGTGAGTTTGTAAAGAAGGTTGAGGATAAATGGGAAGTTATTCTCAGTGACCATCAAGGTATAATAACAGTGGATTTAGCTGATAAAGATCTTGCAAGTAGAGAAAGACTTTTCTCAAGAAGAAAAATTGATAGAAGAGAGAACCGTGACATGATCACTGGCTGTGAGCCTTTGCCTCCTCAGGTACAAAATGAGATTTCCTGTGTAAGTGATTGTAAATCGTTTATCTGGAAATTTCCAGAGGCAGGTCAGACTTTAAAAATTTACGTCACAGTGGTAAATAGTCCAAGATACTTCTGGTGTCACCGTGCTGATACCAAAGACGTGAGCTACATAGAGAAAAAAATAGAGGAAGCTGAAAAGCTTGGACTAAGCTCTCTGAATGGTGGCAAGTCTTGTATTAAAAGTGGTGACATTTGTCTAGCAAAATACAGTCAAGATGGGTGGTTCTACAGAGCTCAGATCAGCAGTGTGAATGATGACAGTGTAGTTGTCAGACACGTGGATTACGGAAGCGAGGAAAGCGTCAGCCTGGAGATGATCCGACAGATGCCATGTGAACTGCTCAGAGTACCTGGGCAAGCATTTGCTTGCTGTCTGTCAGGCTTCAGTCCCCCAGATGGCTCATGGCTTAGTGAAGCAAATAAGAAGTTTTATGATATGACTGAAAACCTTGTATTAGACGCTGAAGTAGTAGAAATTTGGGAAAATAAAGATTCTGAAGTCCCTCTGTGTGTTGTCAAGCTGGAAGCTTCTGGCAATAGTATTAATGAAGAGATGAAGCCTTTTTGGAAGGCTAATAAAGAAACTGGTGACAGTGCTTTCTCAAACCTTTGCAACCCCCTAAAGGAAAACAGTTCAGACAGCAATTTGGATCTTTGTCTCAACAAAGAAACTACTGCTGCTTGTGCATTAGCTCAGGAAGAAAGTGAAAGTGTTTTATTTTGTTCTGATCCTTTCCTGGGTGTAACTTCTGAGTGCTTGGAGACTGCAGAAGCAAATGTGTCAGTGGGAGCTGCCAGTGGGAAGGTTGAAGATGGCTATGAAATAGGAGAGCATGAGAACAGTTACGATAAAGAGAGACTTCTGCCTGAAGGTGACAGTGATAACAGTATGCTACTAGAACCAATGAGAAACTGCAGCCCTCATATTGTGGGGAATGGAATGAAAGCTGCAGAACAAGACCTGTCTGAAATACTGTTTGGAGAGGAGGCTGAGCTGAAAGCAGAAGTGACAGGCAGTGCTCCAGCTGCCAGCCTTTTCCTAGGAAAAGAACAAGAACTGCAGAAATTGCCAGTGCTCCAGGCACAGCCATCTGCAAGCAATGGAACAGAGACATCAGGAGAAGTGGATCCATTAGAAATGCACTTACCATGTGATAGTCTAAATGAGCTCCTACAGGAGCTAGAGGGACTTCCGGAAAAGTCCTCCTATGGTGAAGGAACAAAGGAAGCACTGGAAGCAAAGTCTCTTGAAATGCAGGCAGCATCAGGCAGTGAAACAAGAGAGATGATGTTGGAGCAGGAATTGCTGGAGCTGCCAAATGTGAGGGAGGAGACAGGGCAGTTGACAGCTCTGAACTGTCCTGAAATTTTACCATTACTTAATGAGAAAGAAAATCTAGTGCCTCCAGTTAGTGACAGAGAGAAGTCAGTAGAGCTGATTCCATCTGATGTTCAGCCTTCTTTGGGAGAGAAGACCAAGAAACTGCAAGCAAATTTGTCTGGAATTCATGAAGCAGAAGCTATACTAGATGATTGGATGGAAGCAGATCCTCCTTCCCTAAGGCTGTCATTATCTGGTGGTAGACCTGAGAAAGAGCTGCACCAGGAGATGCATGACAAGCAGTCAATGCTAGGAGCCAAATTTGAGCCTTTTCTGCAACTGGTGCTGCCTAATGTTCAGCCTCCTGAGGAAGACAGGGAGGAGGACTTGTTAAGGCTGGAACATGCTGTGCTACAGAGTTCTGCAAATAGTGGAAGTCAATTTCCATTTCTTTCAAAAGAGTCAGCGAATCAAAGGCCTGTTTTCACTGTGAAATCATGTGACTGTAAAGTTGAGAAACATAAGGGGTGGCAGAAGAACAAAGATGACTGTGTGGAAGAATGGATGGAACAAGACTTGAGTGACTCATTTAAAGAGAGTGGAAATATGTGTGTTCAGTCTTTAGGCTGTAAGCCTGGGGAAGACGAAAAGCAAAATGAGAACTTGGCTGACTGCAGTGCAGGTAAAGTATCTGATTTTAAAGAGTTAAATAATCAAAATGTTGTGCCATTCAAAAATGAGAATAGCTTTCTTGTAAAAAAACCTAACTTTTATTCCCTAATAAGATATTGTATTAGTGTTGCTGCTTTGATGAGCTAAGGACAGCAGACTGAGAATGGTTTCTCAAGGGTAATGTGAGTCTCAGCAACTAGTCTTACTTGGGAAGATTAATGATTTTGAGTGGAAATCCATTTCTGAACATGACAAACTTTTAACTTTAAAATATCAAGTAGTTTGGAGGGGGTGGGGCAGCAGTGTTTGAGGTATCTGAGAGTTGATTTTTGTGGGGTTTTGTGAGTTTGTTGGTTTTTTTTTTTTCTTCCTCCTTCATTGCTAAATTACCATTTCTTGTAGCACACCATGACTATCCTTGTAATCTGAAGGGCTTTGCTGTTGGTTCCAAATGTGTGGTGTGGACTTCTCTCAAATGGTGTGATGCTCGCATTTTGGAGGTATCTGAGAAGGGTACCAAGGTAAGTGTGGTTTGAATATTCTTTCTGCATTCTTAAGATCTAATCCTTCTTTAGTCCTTCTCTAAAGTCTAAATAAATATTTTTTAAAATTTTGTTACAGAATTTAAGTATTTCAAAGGCTGATTCTGAATTTATAGACTAGAGAGAAACAGTGGTGTCTCAAATTGAGTTGATGATAAATGTCAACACTTGATGTTCCTTTCACATCTTATTCTCTTTTATTGACTGGGAATACTGAAGGATCTGGCTCCAGTTGGAGGCATACATATGTGTGTGGCTCTGTCTGACCTGAAAGTTAGTGTTCTGCAGTGGAGCTGTGTTACCATTAAATGCTCATGAAACTTGCCATTATTTTACTGGTGTTTTGAGGAGTTAGTGCTAGAGCAGTAGAAACTTGGGAAGAAACTCAAACTGTACTTAGCAAGTAATAACGAATCCACAGCTATTCCTGCTTCAGTGAAATGTATATTGCATTAATGGTTGGTGGGAGTTAACTTTAACAGTAGAGAATAATGCAGTGAGCTGCCTTGTTCTACTGCTGTTTGAGCTGGGGGATGAATGAGACATCTTCCTTCAGTCCAGGGGGAGTGTGTATTGATGTACACACATGCACAGACATTATACTTACATAAAATGACCTCTAGATTGTAACTGAAGATTGCAAATCCAAAAGATCATTACATAAAAGCATCCTTTTGGAAGATTGAATGTCTGAGTTGTGGAAGCCAGCTCTTGAGCTGGTAGATCCCTTGGGTGTCTAAAACTAAGCTCAGATGTATTCAGATGGGAGGCAGTCAGGGATTATCATGTAGTGATATCCCCATTCATCAGCTTCCTTCTGGTTCTGATCTAGTAGTTGTTTTGCAGCCTTTTTCTCACTATGCTTGGGTTAGGAGCCCAGAAGAGCCTTGAGCAACCTCAGTCCCTACATTCAGTTTTATTAGAGATTAGCTTGTTCTTCTTTGCAAGATCCAGACTTCTCAACACCTTCTCAAAGGCACAGAGTCCTCAACTGTGTTTTCCTACTTCTGTGTCTTGCTTGTTGAGTGTATTGCTGCTGTGCTAGATCCCCTTTGGCTCTGTCTGTACAGGTCTTGAACCTCTGCAGTGGCAATGAGGAGATTGTGCATCCTGAGAACGTCTGGAATGGAATTCCTGACGGGGCTTGCAGATCATCGGAGGTATGGCAGTGTGGTACGGGACTGGGCAGGACAGTGCAGGTTTTTAGAAAGGCTGCTGACTAACTGCTAAGTCATGAAAAATACTTCTATTATGGAGTAATTAGGAAGGAATAGTAAGGTTTTCACCAGTGTTCTTACGAAGGACCTACCAGTGGATCAAAAACTCGTGTCTAGAACCCAAAGCTCAGGTCATGAGCCATGCTGCTGGTGATGATAACAGCATGAACTTCCAGTTTGTTCTTCACATGCAGCCTTTGTATCAAAGTGAAAAGTGGGCAGAAGACTCATGTAGTGAGTTATAAGGGGGGAAGACAATGGTAAATAGGAGTCCAGTAGTGCTGATGTAAGAAGTTAGTCTAGTATTAAAGGAAGCACCTCAATGGAAGTCTTGGCAATAGTGCTAGCTTCCTAACAGGATCCCTTTTTGTGTAGGCATTAACCCCTGCAACAGAAAACTTGCAGTCCTTACCAGAGGAGTCCTTTCTTCAAGGTAAGTCTACTTTAAGCCCCCCACATGGGTTGTGTACTCTGTGTTTGAATGGTTTCTAATTTTTTGGAAATGCTTTATTTTAGAAAATACAGCTGAAACAGTAATTTGAGCTTATATAGTTGATACTGTTGGGATTTTCTTGATAGCATTAGCTTATGTACTGTCAGTTTAAGGGTGACTGTATGGAATGAAAGCTGCTACTGTGTCTGGATTACAAACCAATTTAGTATTTATTCATCTAATGAGTTGAGCCTCTTGGAACAGCTGGGGTGGTTGATCCAAGTTATAGATTTTGGCAGGGTTTTGAACATTGCCATCAGCATGCTGTTCTTGGTCATGTTTCTGAGGCAAGGTGAGCAACTGCTAGGCAGACTCTATTAAGCATTTCGTTTAGCCCCAGTCCTATAATCTATAAATCTAAATCCATAATAATACCATTTTAGTTGTTGTAAGGATAGTTTGTGAATAGTACATGTACATCTTTATCATTACTTAAAATTTTTGAAGTGTTACCGGTAAACACCTTTTCAGCGTACCAAATAAATAGTAGAGGTGGTTCTTGTTTATATGCTATTATGGAATTGTAGAGCAGTTCTGATTGAAAGGGGCCTTTCCTGGTGGTGAAAGCAGGGCCAATTAGATCAGGTTGTTAAGGACCTTACTGCCAGTTCTGGAATCTGTCCAAGAATGGAGACTCCAAAACCTGTCTGGGCAATTTGTTTCTGTGGTTGCCTGATGAAGACTAAACTGAGTTGAAGTGGAGATAGCATTTCAGCTTTCAGGTATTAATTGGTGATTGTATTTCAGTGTGACTACTGGTTTATGGGTAACAAATAAGGAAGCCTGCAGCAGAGATTAGGTTGCCTGTTGAGCAAGAAAAAGGGTAGTTAAAGAATTTGATAAAATGTTGAAATGGTCAATCTACAAACTCTCCCTCAATTGCATCACTCAAATGCAGGATTATTCTTGATTTTGTGGATTTTTTCTGTTCTTGAACCCTTTGCATGGAGTTAGTGTATGCACTCTCAGCACCAGCACAGGAAAGGTGAGTCAGTCATGCACCCATGTGTCACAGAGCTGGAACCTGGTGCACACACTGCCACTGCCTGGAAAGGCAGTTTGAGTAGGAGGTACTCAGGGTGCAAAAACTCCTGCAGTGGTTTATGCTAAGCCCACTGAGGGATGGAGTAACTTGAACTCATAACTGAAATCCGGGAGCGCTGCTGCTTCATATTCTTGGGCACTTCTGCTGTTTCCACTGTTTTATCCTTGTATAATAAATGTAGTCTTCTAACACGGTCCAGTATGTCAGTAGTATTTAGTCTGAAGCCCTGTGAGTTTACTTTTGATCTTTACGCCCTTGTACACATTCATAGAAACATCTTGATGGGTTTAATCTGTGTTTATTCCCTATAGAAAAGCAAACTGGCTGCAGTAGCAATTTAGCTGAAGATCCTCATGTCCTCCAGCAGTGCTGAAACCAAGTGGCACGTTGACCACATGAAACTGAACAAATGCCTGTGTATGAAATGTTCCTATGAAAATGTGTTTGTGAGGACGGAAATACCAGCAAAGCATTGAGTGGCTTATTTTTTCTACCTAACTGACCAAATACCTGTCACTACTGAACTTCCCTATAAAGGAATAGTGTTGGCAGACTTTTATTTTCAGCTTGTTTTCTTACAGCTGTTGTTGCTAGACTGTTACTGTTAGCTTGTTTCTTATACCTGTCATTTCCTAAATAAGAATTTGCCTCTTGACTTGCTTTTTTTATTGGCTGGAGGTGCACTGACTTGTATGGATTTCTTGGTGGGTGGTTCTTCAACAAAAGTTTCTTGTGAGTTTCTGTATATGGTATTGTGTTGTACAGCACTGCTTTCTGATGTTTGCTTTTGGGAAAGTTGCATTGTTAAGTGTTTTTTTCTCAAAAAAAAAAAAAGTTGAGGGTATTTTTGGGGCGTAGGGGTGGGGAGGTTTTTTTTTCTCCATAGGGGAACATAGTTGTTTTGGGTTGAAGTCTTGCATTTGCTGCTGTTCTAAAGCAATGGAAGAAGCTGGAATAAAGCTTTGGCTGGTATATACTGGTTTGTTTGTATGTTTTAATGACTTGTGTCCCTGTGCAGAAGCCCAAATGCTGTGTGAGGGCTGTTCTGCAGTCACGGGTTGTGTTTTGACCCTAACCAGCTCTCCAGAGCACTGTGAGCTATGGTGAATGTTTTGAAACATTAATTGCACTTAATTAATTGAACTTGCTGCAGTTGTACTAATGAAAGATGAAGCTTTTCCTATAAATATGAAGAAGACCCAGTGGAATGGTTTTGCTGCCACATGTGTGCAACATGCTAAGCTGTTTTAAGGACATCTCACCTTTTACTCTCCTTCTCCTTCAACACTCAGGTGTTGAAAAGTGAATGCTGTTTTATAGTGGTGTCCCATGCTCCTGTATAGCATAGCTGCTCCTTCCTCTTCAGAAGCTGTGGATTTTTCATGCTGAAACAAGGACTTAGGAACCCAAGATGGCTGATAGTGAATCTCACAGTAGATCTCAAGTGTTAGTGCTGACTCAGTAAGACAAACACATTTATTTGCTTAATATAGACAATACACAGCACTAGGCTGGGGAGAATTTAATTAAATTCTGAAAGACAGGTCTTAGGTGTTATTGCAATCTCATTTTAAGATCACAGATTATGTAAAATACTTAATTACACTGTTAATTTCTTAATTTGTTTGCTTCAGTGGTTTTGTTTGTAACCTGATTTTGAAATAAACCAAATTTAGAAGACACCCTTCCATGGGGCAGCTTCAGGCAGTTCTGATCCAAAAAGGAGAGCCTAAAAGAAGGCCACCCAGGTGGCTGCTGACAATCTTTGTCCAGGTACAACCACTGCTGTCTGTATCTGTCAGTGGGAGCCAACTGAGTCACCCAGAGACGATTCTGAGTACCTGGAGAAAGCTGAGTGTCTGGGAAGTGTTTACTACCTGGAGTGACCTCAGGAGCTGAAGCAGTTCTAACAAGGACCATGTAAAGGGAGCTGTAGAGGTGCCACATCTGTATTTCCCCTGCAGTCTGACTGTGTGATAGTGGAAACACAGACAAGGGAGGAGCTGCTGGAGCTTTGCCCAAGGGCAATTACAGTTGCTACTAGAGTGACCCATTGAAAAGCTTTTGAGACATAAACATCATCCTCTACGTATGGCACTAAACACATCTTACATTTAAGTGGATTAAGCTCCTGTGGGGAGTCCTGTATCTGGACTTTCTCTGCTGTCAGCTGAACTCTTTCCTGTAGCTTTTACTGTGACTTATTTTAATAAGACACAGTTTTGAAGACCACCCTCCACAGGCATCTTTAACTCCCAACTCTTGTCAGAGCACAGCTCAAATACTTAGAATCTAAACAGAAAGGTGGTGGTTTGGGTTTTTTTTGTTTTGTTTCTTTTCCTGTACCCTGCAGTAAAGGCTTGCTGGATGCAAACTGACATAAAGCTTGGTAAATGAACCTGTAGCTGAATTCCTTGGAGCTCAATCTGTCTTTCTGCAAACTTGACTCCAGTCAAAACCAGAAAGAGCATTTAAATTATTACCAAGTGATTTCCCCCAAGCTGCTTACAAAGCAGAAGTTACCCTACTGCAGTATTTCAGAGCATCCCAGTAACTCATTTGAACAGAAACCTCTGTTTTTATGATTATGTAACTTAATGCCTTGCCTGTTTTTTTTTTTTGTTCCACACCCCAAAAGCTTTGTAGGTATTTAATGCCCCCACATGTCTGACCAATATTAGTGTCCTGATGTCCATGGCATTTTCAGTACTTCTTTGTATTCCTTACTCAGGTTCAGCTGGAGATGTGTCAATATTGGTTCCAGGAATAACATTGGCTCCTATGCCATCCACAAGAGAATCCCACCGATCAAAATCCTTCTTAAGACCTATAGGATGGGGGAAAGAAAACCAAGTGGCCATGAGTTAAGTAACCAGCTTTTTGTAAAACTACACTGAATTATGAAATCAATTCGGCAAAATAGGGAAGGAAAAATGTTTTAAGGAGGAAAAATGATACTCTAGATTTTTTGTACCAGAACAAAATGTCAGTGATTTTCCTCTGAGTTGCCAAGATTACAAAAGTAACTGACAAACCCCTAGAAGAAGTCTGACTTATTTTTTCCACTGACACACTTATTTTGATCTTGTTTTAAACTGAATGGTTATATAAAAAACTTCACAGGAATGAAATATTAGTCAATGTCATACTTTGCTGTAAACAGATACTTACTCAGATGTTTCTGTAGGAAGGCTAATGAAGCATGATTGCTGATATCAATAGCTTCATTTGGATCTATCTCTCCTTTTAATTTGAAAAATCTTGCAATGATTCCTCCGCTCACAAAGGTGAAGTCAGGAAAGCTCTGATGTACTGACCCCCTGCAAAGAGAAAAATGATCAACAAGCTTGTAAGACTACATTAAACTGCCTGATTAAAGGATGCACAAACTTCAGTCAAATGTCTTGTACCATCTTTAGGAGAAGATAAAAGAGGTTAATCTCACAAGCAAGATTAGCAGGAAATTCTGCCCTAACCACAGAAGGGAGGAAGGTTTGTACACGCTTGCTGTAAGTCACTGTAACTGCAACAGCAATGAAGAGTTGGCTTGGCAAAGCATCAAAATCAAGTTGCCTCCCTGCTCAGTGGTGCAGGATAGAGCCATCCCTGGCTGCAGAACTGCCCCCAGAAGGCTGTTTGAAGTGTTCAAATGCAGGAGATGCACAAGGCTCAGCACAAAGCTTGTGCTCCAGGGCAGGAATGCCTTGGAGTGTCTTAAACTTGGGGTTTTTGGCTGCTTTGAGAGGTCTCTGTCCCTGCTGTAGGGGATGTATGGCTAATTTAAACATACAGTGAAAACCTGGGCCATGAGGACAGATAGTCATATTATCATTTAGGCTGGAAAACACCTTTAAGATTATTAAATCCAACCATTAACCCAGCACTGCCATTCCAGCTCTAAACCACATCCCTCAGTGTCACATCTACATGTCTTTTAAACACCTTCAGGGATGATGACTCCCCAGCTTCCCTAAACAGCGTGGTCCAATGCCTAACAACAGTTTAAATGAAGAAATATTTCTAATATCCAATCTGAACTGCCCCTGGTATGACTTGAGGCCATCTTCTTGTTCCCTGGGAGAAGAGCCTGATCCCTCACCTGGTTCCACCCTCCTGTCAGGAGTTGTAGAGTGAGGAGATCCCCCTGAGCCTCCTTTTCTCCAGGCTAAACATCCCCAGCTCCCACAGCTCCTCCTCCTCCTCAGACTTGTGCTCTAGGGACTGTCTATCTGTCTGCAGTCACCTCTAACTGCACAGCTCCAACAAGAGCTTCAACCACGGATGGAAATGATGGCTTCTGAGCACTTACTTGATAGTGATCATTTTCTTGTTTGTGTCATTGGAGATGAGCTTCTTAATCTTCAAGATGTTCTCAGCCCACTGGAATTTTTCAGAGTTGATAAAAAGCAGCGGTTGCTGGACGCTGTTTTGGTAAATGTCATCACCTACAGGAAGCATCCATACATCGAGGGCAATGCCACACCTGCCAAAAACATCTGGATATTGGCACAGAAGCAGAAAGCTTGGAAGTTCTGGGCATGTTTTAAGTTGCAAGAGACATGGGAAAGAGAAAGTCTCTCTGATACTGAACAGGTAAATGAATCATTTTGTTTCATAATTATCTCTACTCTGGGGGAAGAGAATTAGTCCATTCTTGCCATATGTTGGTCTCCACTGCCAGGTGCAGCTGGACTGCAGGGTCCCACAGTATCATGATATAATAAGATGCAGCTGTTATGTTCCACCACATCCCCACACTTGGAAAAAGCATGGCTGGAGAAAGCAAGACATGCCAAACAACACTCTTCTTCAGGAGCCAATTAGTAGTTGGGGGATCCTAGGTAAAGTGCCCTGCTCCAGACCTCTCAAGTGCCAAATGTCTCTGGCCTTGTTTTGCATACTTACCTAAATCTTATTTCTTTGCTGAGACTTTCAATAACTGTAGCACCACCAAAAGAGTGTCCCATCACAGCTATTCTGCTAGTATCAACAGAATCCTGTCAAAAAAATCCAGGTGCTGTAAGAGACTTTCTTTCCCAAACTTAGTTTTTTAAAGGGAATAATTCTTTTAGGCATTAGATCCTACTGAAGTAGGAAGAGCATCATTTCAGCTCTGTTACTCTCTATCCAGCTTTGGATGACCTGAGAATATTTTCAGAGATCTACACAGTGATCTTCAGAATACTTTACATGAACCAGTTTAGAAATGGAAGGGGGAAATCAGAAGCATTATTAGGTGTTTAACAAAATGTAGGTGGTACCTTCCACTCACCTTTAGGCTGTTCCAGTCAAAGTCTGAATGTAGTACATTCGTTACTTCCTCTCCTGAATTGATTTTAAGAATGAGATTGAGAGCTTTGATACACTCCTGTGCTCTTTGCTGTACCTGGGGAGAAAGAGAGGTTGGGGCAGAGCAGTGGAAAGAATCATCAGACAACTGCCAGGCTTGACAGTCCCTCGGACCCAAGACTTACTCTGATAGTTTTCCCCCACTATTCTGAACTGCAGAATGGAGCCATCTGATGAACAACAAAATTGGTTCTGGTGGTGTAAAGAGCTGAAGCTCTTGTGTAGAACCTCTGCACACAGAGGCATTTATCCCTGTAACATGCACCAAAGGCCTTCAACTCCTTCGTCCTGTCACTGCTTAAGAAAAGGGGTTGTTGGGATGTGCAAAGGCTTAAGTTGCAAAACTCCAAAGAAGGCTGACTCACTGATGCTTCTCAGGCTCACCTGGATGAGCAAATCTCATTCTATAACTTGCCCCATCACACAATAGCCTTGAAACTGTCTTTACACTGGATAAAACAAATTAAGAAAAAGTGAAGCCCATCCCATTTTTTATATATACTCCTCCTTGAAAACTGTAGTGAATCTGTTGCAAAAAAAGGTTTTCATTGTTCCATAAGAACAGTTTTTAACTGGTATGTCAGTAAAAGAAAAGCTTCAAGAAGAACCAAGGAATAGTAGTGATCTTGGGAACCACAGTGTGTAGGCAGCCAACAAGATATCTGTGCATCACTGAATGTCAAATAAATTCCAATCTCCTGACTTTTCTACTTGTGAAATTTGCAGACAACAGCTTCTGGAGGTTATTTCCAAGCTCAGACATTACACATTGACACTCATGGGTAGGACATTGTACTCATCCAGGAAATTACTCTTGTATGGCCCAGGGAGATAAAGAGAAGCACCTCCCTGGCTGAATTTTCATTAGCTGGAAAAACCACTCCCATACTTTAAAGGTCAAGTGCATGCTTGGAAGAGCTTGTCAGTATGGCCATATTACATCCAGCTTGAATACTGCTTATAATAAATTGGAAGTCTGCATTGTTTACATTGCTAAAAAACACCTTCAAGTGTGGTAAGGACTATAAAGCAAACATCCCACTCAGAGCAGCCATGATTCATCATTCCATGGAACAGTAAACAAAAGCTAATGCAAGCCTAAGGCCACGCAAACACCTGAGCTCAACTCTGTGCCAGTTTTAGGCTGGGCTGGGCAGTAAGTGTAAGACACAGAGAAGAAACAGAAAGCTGAGTGGAACCAGAAGAGAAACAGATGACTAAGCTCAAGAGTCCAACTTCAAGAAAAAGCTTTGTTGAGAGAGCAGCTTATGCTCTGAAGAAAGCTACTGTTGGCTGTTCCACCTTCAGGGGCACAGGACTCGATCCATTTTTGTATCTCCCCGAGCCATGGCAGAAGACTGCTCCCCTGGCAAAGGGGAGACTCTGCTAGCCCTAAACACAGCACTCCTGCCACACTTCCCAGAGCACAGAGCCAGCCCAGGCACCTGCTTATGGCGCAAGCAACGCTCCTCCTCTCCAGTTTTCAGTTTCCTGTAGTAGATCCACTCCTTCTCCATGTTAGGCGTAGACTCTTCCTGTGACTCAGAAACGGACCTTCTTTTACAATAATATGTGGCTGAAGCAGATTCATCTCTGTAATACCAAGAGGAGGTTATTTCTGGGTGTGCATTCCATTTGGTTTGAGATGAAGTCAGCAAAAGTTTTAGATTTCACTCATCTGAAGAGATCCAGCTATCAACCAGTGCTGCTGCAATTGCAACCCGGTGTACACAGACTTTGTAAATAATGCAATGACCCCACCAAAACTCCCACCTCCTCTATATTCTTCACCTACTTTATATTCTAACAATAAGAGTGAGGCAAATAGCATATCTGAAGAATGACAAATTAAATCTACCCCAAGATTTTTCATTCTAGAGCTTATCTAAACAAAAGTCCTTTTGTTTGGAGAAGAGTTGAGCTATCAGCACTGTGAGCAGGGTTGAAAAAGAGATGTTAGGTTTTTTTTTTTTAAAAATTCATAAGTTCTTCTTTAGAATAAATAACATTCTGTTCAATGTGAGAAAGTTGCTTTCCATCAGAACTCCAAAATGTGCAGCACACTCACCTGTGCTCCACAGCAGCCACTATAAAGCCCTGAGAAGCCATCTCTATGCAAATAGCAGAATAGATTGTCCTGCAATAAAAACCACGCTCTGGTGAGATGTCATTCTTTCAATTCCATTGCTCTTTAAATGCTGACCACACTAGGTGTGCACTAGTTTCCACTTGATATTTCTTCTCTTTGAATTTGGTACCCAGCAGAGCAAGATTTTGTATGCCAGGCACCAAAGCCTGTTCACAAAACCTTGGTACTGTTTTGCTGTCTGTTCAGAAAGGAAAATGCCACTGATTTTTAATAAGTAGCACACACAGCACTTTGCATCTTCAAAGAGCTGTCCAAAAATCAACCAGCTAATCTTCACAACATCCTCATGGGCTGGTAGATATCTTCACCTCCATCATACAAAGGGAAAACACAAATGGAGTTCTGAGCAACCTGGTCTAGGGGAAGGCATCCCTGCCCACAGCAGAGATGATCTTTAAAGGCCCCTTCCAACCCAGGCTGTTCTATTATTTTGTGACCAGCCATACACCAACCCTGCTGTTGTTTCAGTGGGGGCATAATGACACATGGCAGGCTGTTCTTCAAATCTATTTCAGCTCCACAAGGATCTCACCCCCCTACTGAAAATCTGTTCAGAACCACCCTTGGAGACTGCTGTCTCCATAGACAACAAAACCAGTTTGTCAAGAAACTGCAAAATTACCGAAAAGCTCCAAGTCCATGGGAAAAAACAAGAAGTGGGTATTTTTCTCCTGGCTTAAAAGCAGCATTTGACTTTGCAGGACAGGTCACTGAACCTAAATAAAAATGGAAGTGTACATCATTATTACTGGAATGAGAGAAAGCTTTTGTTCCTGTGGGAGAGGTCTACAGCTGACCACTGGTATCAGAGCAATCTGGTACCAAGACTCATCTTTAAAATAGAAGACAAATATGGATCTGATTCTGAAAATACTTTCTACTTGGCAGAAGGTACTTGTCTTCTCCTCCCCCCATCCACAGCCTGGCACAAGGTCTACATACCTCTTAAATCTTCATAGTCAGGAATCCAGGTCTTGCTGATATTCAGACCTTAGGATCTCTCTTTCTTTTACATCTTTGCACATTTCCTTGTGGGATTTAAATCACAACACACAGGTACAGCTGACCTAGAGCAAACTGCCCAGACACTCCTATCCACAGCAGGCAGGGATTGCCTGAGAGCTGGGGTCACATTGAGCAGCCCCACTACACAAACCCATCCCACAAAAACACACTTCTTTACTAAAAACTCTTTTTCAGCCCTGCAGCAGTAACATCCTGCTCATGGAGCATGGAGGCAGCAACAGGCAAGGAATAAAACCAGAACGAGTCTTACCAACATAGTAATGGAAAAGCCTTTCTCCTACAACTCGGTACATATTAAGGAAGTCAGAGAGCCCCTGATAGTATTCTTTGTCTGGAATCCATCGTGCCTCTTCAATATCTGTGGCATCATATGCTGGATAATACAGGCGCAAAAAGCTTCCCTGGGATTAGGAAAAATTAAAAACAAAGGAATATTGGTATTTATTTATATATGGCAGAGAAAATGGAAGATTAAAACATTTATAGAAAAGGTTCGGTTGCAAGAGAATTATGCAGTTCAAGAGAATTATGAGACTCTCATGAGAAAATTATCATCATATACAGGCTTTGATGCCAATCCTATGCCACAATCTTCCTGTGCCTACAATGAATTTAAAGTAACATGAGATACACATCATCACAGGTAGAGATACACATCACCTTCTCTAGGTTAGCTTAGGGCTTATTAGAAATGCTTCATTTAATTAAATTCATTATTACAAACACTCACTACCTATTCGCTCGATCCAGCATCTTGCTGGATCTTTTCTTCCATCTTCTTCACTGGGAATGGTTTGATGATGTGTTTTGATAAGTTTTATAGGGCTGACTGTTAAAGGGGCGACTGAAGATGACCTGAGAGCTGGAGCACCTCTCCAAGCATGACAGGCTCAGAGAGCTGGAGCTGTTCAGCCTGGAGAAAATAAGGCTCTCCTGTAGTGCTGTAGTGCTCCTGTCTAAAGTGAGCAAAGGCTGTCAGCAAAGCTCTTGGGCAGCTGCACAGCAAGGGAGAACAATACATTGCTCTTCCTCCTCATCAATATGTTCACAAGTCTCTTGTGGTCCATCTTTCTAAACACAACTTTGTTAGCCTGTATTTCATCTGCCTCTGTTTCTTACCATCAAATCTCTTACTGTCTGCACTCCAGGTATCCCAGGAAAGCACCCAAGCTTTCCACACTCACAGGAACTTTCCATACCCCCTTGTCAGTCTTTTTCCTTCACAGACAACAGCAATGTACCAATGCACACCACAAAGTAGACTTCCCAGCAGAACTGTGTGCAAATTGCATTTTTATTTCCTGGTTTGCAAGGGAATTTGCAACACCCCATTCAAATTCACTGTCTTGCTCCAGCTGTACTTTTGGTTTAGCATGTTACAATCAGGGCGAAAATAAACATGAGCTTTGAAATAAAGCCTGATTTCTTGAACATTAATTTATCAGTTAACCAAAAGCTTGTTTAATGAAGCTTGTTTCTATTCACTCATCAAACTCAAATCAACCTATGACACAGAGACCATTATGGAAGAACTTTCCTCCACATTGGTAGTGATATTAACTTGATCTCAGAACAGTCCCAGTGAACCTTCCCAATGACTAACTGATTACCAGAAAGGGGAAGAGGTTCATTATTGATGCCTGAGAGAACTACAATTATTCATAATGCTTATGTAAAAAAAACCCACATGGGCTGACTGCAAAGAGAAACTCATCACTTCTCTGTGCTGATATAGAGTAAACTCAGTAAAGGAAAACATATGAACCATTACAAACGGATCACAAGTTCCACTACATCTGGCTACTCTGCAGAGTAAAACCATAGTGTAAAGGCAGGTGTATTCTCTCAAAGGCAAGAGGATTTGAAATGTAAACTCACAAGGAAGCTCATTACTTGTCTGGTTACTGTCCCTAACAGTAACTATTGTCGCTTTTCACTGTGCCAACCTCTTGCAAAATTGACATCCTGTTCATCTTCAGTGAGATAAAATCTCAAGAAGACATCTCATCTTTTACCCTGCAGCTGAAACACTGCATACACGCATGTCCCAGTCCTGCCAAATCCTGTTGGGATCTTTGTGATGAGAACAGCCACAGTCACAGAGACTGTGTGTGGAGTCTCCTCAGGAGCCCAGCACAGGAGGGAGCAGTGGGATGGGTGGGAAGAACCCCCTGGGTCCCAGGAGGACACAGTTTCTCTGCAGTATCTTGTATAGGAGAGTCAGAAAGGCAAGGGCATTAGAAGAGGGAGGAATTGGCCATGGGAAAGGCTTGCAGGTTACATCCATCTGGTAAATGCCCAGTACACATTCTACACCAGGATGGAGAGGATAGAAAGATCAGCTGTGAGTGTCAGCATGGAGCACACAGGCAAGACCTTATGCTTTAAAACTGCAGCCAGTTGTTTCACTAACATTGTCGCTTGAATCCAAAGGAGAAAGAGTTGAGAGCTTTACCTCGACTGCATTTTCTGTCATGAGGTCTGTACATCCAACCGAGTGTGGTCCCTTTCCTTCAGGGATCCTGTAAAACTTCTCAGTGCTGCTGGTGCTCCACATTTCCATTGGTGCCTTCACTGACAAACCTGGGGGAAAACACAAAGCAAATCAAGAGACCACTATGGCCTCTGTGACCAGACCACCCACACTGAAACAAATCCAGCACGCTGAAAATCCAGAATTAGGAAAATCAAGATTGAGCCAATACAGAAATCTGCTCGTGAGAAACAAAGAAATCCCGAATTGTCAACCTGACCTGTTATACTGGGGATTTTCCTTGTTGTATCCTGAATCCCAAGGAGCAGACAGCACCGTGCACTTACAGAAAAGGGGGATGAAACCTTTGGCTGGTGAGGCCGCGGCGGCACTCGGGAGATCTGCGGTGCTACGAACCGCACAGAGAGAGGATTCTGCTGCTCCTCAAGGAAAACCGGCCTGTGCATCAGGGGGAGTGGGATGTCACGGAGAAACACAACGCCGCTGCCATTTTTCCAGCAGGAATGACGAATCCCGGGCTCGGCCACTGGCGAGACAAGGTCGGGCTGCCCGTGCCGGAGCGGGTGTCGGGGCGGTGTGACCGTACCTGGGGTGACCCCTCCGCGCCGGGCTGGCCCCGGCGATGCGCAGAGCGCGGGGGGAAGCAGCCGCATCCCGGGCTGGGCTCTATCTGCCGCCTTCTCCTTGGGGAAGGAGACACAGAGCCATCCTTCTCCTGGGACCCCGCCGCCCGGCCGGGCCCCCCCGGAGCGGGCCTGCCGGGGAAGCACTCCCGGGGCGGGGCTCCCGTGCGATGTCACGGCTGCTCCTCCCCGGAAAAGCCGCGGGTCCGGCGGCCGCTCCGCCCCGGAA
>VXBC01002329.1:6477-40563 GCA_013399945.1 Ploceus nigricollis | reverse complement strand
CGGAAAGGTCTCTCTCAGGCGGCGGCGCGGCGGATCCCGGTCTCGCGAAGATGGTGCGGAAACTGAAGTACCACGAGCAGAAGCTGCTGCGGCGGCTGGACCTGGTGAACTGGGAGGCGTCGGGCGGGAACTTGGCGGAGGTGCGGGCGCTGCGGCGGTCCCGAGTGGGCCGGCGGGAGGACTCCGTGCAGTACAAGGCGCTGGCCCGCGCCGTGCGCCCCCTGGCCCGGCGGCTCCGCGACCTGGGCCCGGCCAGCGCCGCCTTCCGCGCCCGCTGCGCCGCCGCGCTGCTGGAGAAGCTGCACGGGCTGGGGCTGGTGAACAGCCGGCAGTCGCTGGCCGTCTGCGAGAGCCTCTCGGCCTCCGCCTTCTGCCGCCGGCGCCTGCCCTGCCTGCTGGTGAAGCTGCGCATGGCGCAGAACCTGCGCCACGCCGTCACCTTCGTGGAGCAGGGGCACGTCCGCGTGGGGCCCGAGGTGGTGACAGACCCCGCGCTCCTCGTGCCCCGCGCCGTCGAGGACTTCATCACCTGGGTGGACGCGTCGCGCCTGCGGCAGAAGGTGCTCGACTACAACCAGGAGCGTGACGACTTCGACCTGGCCGCCTAGGGCTGCTGCCCTGCCTCACAGGACAGGCACACCGATAAGATCACGGCGGTGCCAGCACGGGATATTCACACACCTGCAAAGGCAGTCAGACGGAAACTTGTGTGCTTCCAGTGTCGTATTGACCTGCTCCTGGCTCCCTTTTGCAGCTAATGGCTCCGTTCATCCATGCAGAGGAACTACCTTTACACATCCACTGCTTCGAGAATACATCCAGTGGCCCAGCTCCATCATCATCCCTGGCATTCCCAGCTTCACTGTCAGCCCAGCAGCTCAGCTCCATCATCATCCTCAACGTGCCCAGCTCCATCGTCATTCCTGGCATGCTGTCCTGGTTTAGGGCAAATTTTCCTTCTCCCCCACTTCGCTCTCAGATCAAGTTTTAAAGGTGCAGAACTTACTTCTCGGCTGAAGAGACAGATGGGGATGCCAGCATGATAAAGTCACTCCAGGAAACATGCCCAGCTCCATCATCATCCCCAGCATGCCCAGCTCCCTCATCCTTAAAAGTGCATCTCCATCATCCTTACATCCCATAAAGAAAAAGTGCTTGGAAAGGTCTTTGCCCCGTCGCAGGAGAGGATTTAGGTCAGGCTTAAGTGCTTGGCAGCTTAATAGCAGCTGCTGGAAGGGGTTTTAAGCCAAGCCGAGTGGCTGTTTTAAGACTGAGTTTAGCTGCTTCGCTGCTCTTTTTCCAAGAGGTTGTCCTGGTTCCTCCTTCAGCTATTGAATGCACAGGAATCAGAGTTACTTCTGGAAGGGTTTTCCCTTGATATCAAGGAACAAGGAGGGAGTGTGGGGATTTCTGGGGCTCAGCAGTAAAGAAGAAGGCCAAATACTGTTTCTAGAACTGTTAAAAAGTTTTAGCCAAAAACGGAATTAAAAACAAACCAAAAAACTTTATTGTCATGTGAAGTTGTAAAGGGAAGTTTGATGCTTTGAGTTGTGTCTTTGCTGTGTGGGGTTCCAGATGACCATCAGGCATCATTTATGGACCAGGATCTAACTGGGGACGTGTTGGAGCAAAAGCTGATCTAACCATAACTGCAGATTTGGGGGAACTTTTGCATTTAGCACAAAGTACATAAGGGGCTGTTGGGAACTTTGTTCCCTTTTGATAAAAAAAGCAGAAAAACAAAAATAAAACTATTGAGTTTTTTTAGCTGGTGAAGAAATGTGTGGATTGCTTTATGTTATAGTTTCTCAGAGTTTACTCTGATTTTTAAATGCTCCAGTAAGCCCTGTTTGCCACCTTTCAGAACTTTTTTTAATTTAAGTTTTAATGTAACTTAGGTAAGTCTGGTTTTATTTTATTAGCTAGAAGGCTATTACTGAGTTGTAACATGTTTATCCTAGGAATGCTCTCTTTCCCTTACCCGGGGCTATGAAAGGATTTGGCAGTAGGTTTAGGAGCAGAGCTGTGACTGTCCATCCCAAATCCAAAGAGCTGGAGTGCAGCTACTGTCAAAGCTGTGGATGTGGATGCCTTAGTGTGGCTTTTTGGAACAGAAAAAGTGTTCTGGTGAGGTATGTTTTGGAGGTATTGCATGACCACAATCTGTCACCAAATATTATGTCAGGTTTTTATAAGGCAAACAGAATGTTTACATTTCTTCCCAATCTCATAAGCCAGCTGTATTAAGCAGAACAATTGCTAAAGCAATAACAGATATTAAGAAAAGGACACTAAATGGGTGGATAAACCGTTTGCCTCCTGCTGTTTGTACTTGAATTTATTTCAGTAATCATAACCTCAACAACATCTTAACCTTTTTCTTAGAGTGTGCACCTTGTTTATGGTAAGAAATGCAAATTGAAAAAAAGTTTCACACCTGAAGCCTGACTTTTAAACACCTTCCCAGCTTCCCTTTCCTCTAGAACAATGCCATTATTTCTTGGGAAATTTAGAAGGTGTTTTATTCAGGTGCAGGTTAAAACAGTGCTTCTACTGTGCTTTATTCTTTTGGGGGAATTTAAGTAACAGCACAGTGACTGCAGGGCATTTTACTACTGAGATGCTAAACTCCTGCTCTGCCCAGTGTGTCCAGCCCTTGGGGGAACTGCAGAAAAGGAAATATCAAACCTCCAGCCTGTCAGCTTCTGCAGTTTACATCATCAGCCCATTCCTTTTGTATGAAACAACTTTTTATCATTCATCTGTGCACCTTCAGCATCTGTAGCAGAAGAGAAATAACCCTGTAGACTGTTAAGCAGTGGGAATTGATTTCCCTAGAAATATGTGGGATAACAGCATCCATCACCCCTGCTCTCCTCCTGTGGTATTGGAAATCAAATTCTTATGTTCTCTGAAGAACCAGGCTGTGTGTTTATATGTCTGTGTGTTTTAAGTCTGGAGCTTCTTAACTGTTGTACAGTAGCTGAGACCTGAGATGGGTGTCCTGCTCCTCAATTTTTAGCAGCTGGCGTCCTCGCACATCCCTGGCCAGAGCTGGGTCGGTTTCAAGTACAATAAACAGATAAAATGGAAGTTCCAGCAGCACAGCCACATTCCTGCTGGTGATTACAACCAGGGAAATGGTGGCTTCCTCGTATTCCACGGTGGTTTTGCTTTTAGTTCCTGGGTTTGGGTTTGTTTTTCAGAGCTGACATGCTGTGGCCGCTGCTGGGTGCTTCCTGCAGCAGTTCTGGAGCTGGGGATTGAAAGGGCACAGGAAGTAGCTCCGACAGCCTTTCCCAACATTTGGATAAACATGGAGGCTTTTGTTAAATTCCAAGGCTGATCCAATGTCAGTATAAATTGGCACAGCTTCTGTGGGCCTGTGTGAACTGGCATGAGGATATGATCCAACATTGCCCTTTTTTGGGCCAGGTCCTTCAAACTCTCCCCTCCAGTGCTCTGGGGACTTGCAGCAGGAGAACTTAGGCATGTGAGAGTGACAGGATGGGGTCCTGGGTGTCACTGTGCTTCTTCCCTGTACCTTTTGAAGTGGGCTTGATGTTTCTCAGGTGCCCCAACATCTCCATGTGTCTTGTGGGAAGTTGCTGCTACAGGACAGAGCATGGTGGTGCTGGTGATGGGGCAAACTCACTCCATGCCTGACAAAACTTGGCCACTGCCACCTCCATATGTGCCTGTCCCAGGAACTGGGAGGTGCAGGGGTACCAGCTTCTCCAGAAGGGGAGAATGGGACTGCAGGGGGGTCTGGGAAGTGCAAAAGCCATTGGCAAACAGCGAGCAGTTTCTGGCAGGAGCTCTCACTTGGATAGTGGGCAGCAAGAAAGGAGGTTTTACCAGGGCCTTTGGTTTTAGGTTTGAGGGGGTTATTTTTTTCTCTGTTTTTTTTCCCCTTTTATTTTTTTCTCTTTTTTTTCCCTGGCCTTGGCTTCCCCTTTATTTGAAGGCTGCCAAAGCAGAGAAGCTGAGGCTGAGGAATGTGGGGGAGCTGAAGGAAGGAGTCCTTCACACTGACGCCTTTTGTGCTGCAGTGTGTAAAAGGCTGAGGCTGTCACTGAAATGCAAATGTGTGGCTTTTCACTGATATAAGCTCCATTTTCTTCCCAGTAAACAAGCATGCTGCATGTTTTAAAGGCTGCTTCCATCCGACATTTTGCTGTGGCTTAGTGCTGACCTCAGTCAATCACTGACAGCACATCACCATGAGCCTTGGGGCTGAGGAAGGATGGTACATTCCCTTCTCAAGATGGGAAATGGAGACTGAGAGAAACAAAGGTGGAATTGGACAATTCCCAAGTTTTTGGGTGATGGTCCTATATCCTGGGCTAGGCCAGGGCCTCCTAGCCTTGCTGAAGGGCACTTCCCCATGCTCATCTCTGCAGCATTCCCCAGTAAGAAACCCCATAGCAGATGGAAGTGTCACTGTCCCCTTTTGGAACTCTGAATAATGTTTTAAAAACATCCCCTGACAGATCTGACCCTGGAGATTGAACCAGAGAGCCATTTCTCATCACCAGGGCATGGGATCACCTTAGTCCCTATCCCAGAAGCCAAAACATTTCAATATTCTCTGGGTCTGGGGGATTATTATCTTAAGAGTCAACATTTACATGAGAGCCCCAGCTCTTGTCCCTACTTTTAAATACATGATTTTAGGCAGTGAAGCATCTTTTCTGACCCACTGCTTGCTGGTTAGGGCCTGCAGCAGGACTTTGTAGTGGGAAACCCGCCTGCTGGGAACCATCCCCTCTCACTTCTCTGCAAGCACAACAGTCTCTTCCTCCCTTGAATCAGCTGATTTTGAAGAGAGAAACTATTTTGCTCCCAGCAGGCAGAGAAAGGGGAGGCCACCCATTAATGAGAGATGGAGATCTGAGCATGTCCCATTCCTCCTGGAGCTGCTCTTAGGGGATCCCATGTGTCCCCAGCAGGGTATCACCACAGTTTGATCCCACATGTCCCCAGCAGTAAATCACCACAGTTTCTGGGCTGCTGTGAACACGTCAGTGGGGTTGGTGAGTGCAAGCCCAGGCAGCACCACCACCCCTGATCCCTACCCAGAGGAGCCACCACCTGCAGCTCCTGGAGAGGCTGGGATGGTTGTGTCACAGGGTAAAGTACAGGCAGGCTGTCCCGGCGGGTCCGTGTGGCTGACACGACAGTCCTCAACTTGTCCCTTGTACCTGAGCTTGGGCTTGAAACACACCAGGGGAGCCACATCCTAAAACCACCTTCTCTCCACACCAGCTCCAACAGCAGCTGGGGCGCAGGGTCCCGTGCACCTATGGGGATGCTGGGTTTGGAGAAGGTGAATGCTGTGCTGGAAGATCACTCAAACCTCCTATACCTTGTCCCTCTCAGCTTCCCAGAAGAATATAGGTGGGGAAGGAACGCTGGAAGTCACCCAATCCAAACCCCTGCTCAAAGCAGGGCACATATGGGCTGCCTCAGGTCTGCATGTCTCAGTGCTGGACACCTGAAGCACAGTTTAATCGCCCTCGCTGTGAATTATACTTTCCTCTTCCATCTAGTCGGAGTTTTCCCTGCTGCAGCCTGGGACTGCTGCGCCCCATCCCCACGCTGGACACAGCCGTGTCGGGAGGTGGGTTATATTTCCCTGAATGCTGTCCAGACACGGACAGGCGAAGGGACATGTCCGCCGTTACCCGGAGTGAATCCCACCCTTCCGCAGGGACGCACAGGAATTTGGGGCCGGATAAGGAGCTGGAAGGAAGGAAGGAAGAAAGGAAGCCGAGAGCGCGATGCCTCGAGGGCTGGGGACAGGGAATGGGAGCAGTGAAGCTGCGTGAGGTGCTGCGCAGAAATTACTCAACTCCTTAAAATTCCCCTCACGTCACCATTGCTCCTCCCGTGCTCCCCCCAGATCCTTTTTTTGCTCTTTGCAGGGCTTCACGTACCTGTTGTGCGGTGTCCTGACTGCCCCCTGCTCCCGTCCCGCTGTCCAGAGGAGCAGGATGTCCCCTCCGGCCACCCACGGCCCTCCGGAGCCGGGCGAGCAGCGGCGGCTCCCTCAGGAGGCCGCCTCTGTCGCAGGCACAGCGACTGCCGGGCTCTCCCCGAAGGGGAGGGACCAAACTTTGCCTTAGTTTTCAGCTGAGACAATCTTTCTGGGAGAAATCTTCCCTGGGCCTGGAAAACAAGTTTCTGGCATGGAGCCATGCCCAACACAGCCTGCGCGTCCCAGCGGAGCCCGCGGCCGCCGAGGTGCTGGGCCGTGCCCTGGTACGGCAGGGACAGGGTCATGCGGGGCTCCTTGTCTCTGAGTTCTGGATCTCCCGGCTGGGGCTGGGTCAAGCTGCAGGAACCCCACGAGAAAAATTCCCCCGGATGAGTTGCAACACCCCGTGGAGGAGCTGCAATGCATGTGGCCGGGTGAGCGGCGGGGGATGGCGCTTTGGCTCAAGGTTGTGCTGCAAAAATACATATCTTTTCCTGTGTCCTTATGAGAAGGGGATAACCACAGTCTAGGGAGGCAATTCCCACTTTTGGGTACGACATCTGGGGTGGCTGAAGGGGGATTTAGCACAGGTCCCTACTTGTGGGCCAGATCTCTGCTCACCCCGCTTTGCATAGTCCTGGCGTTTGCCCCCTCAGTAATGCTGAATTCAGGGAACAGTAATAAAAGATACATTTAGCACCAGTAATAAAAGATTAATTTTGTGAGAGAGCAACAGCTGTGAAATGCCCCTATGAGCTTCAAGGCTAGCAAAGGGAGGCAGCAGGGGAGGAGGGGAAGTAGAATTTGGCTTGGCTTTAATTGCTTATCAACTTGCCCTTGTAGACTGTCCCCTTGGAGAGCTGCTGAGCTCCTGCCTTGGGATCAGCAGCTTCCCTTCCCTTTGGGTGTGGGTATAAGCTGAAGCTGGAGAAGAATAAGAAAGTTGTAGGAAAAGGTCCAAGATTTTTTTTCCTGTACTTCTGTCCAGCCTCATTTCAGTGATGGGCTGGATGCATTAAAGTTTGGCATTTTCAGGATAGATTTGATGCTGTTGAAATGTGTTGGAGAACAAGTCAGAAGATCTCTTTTTAATCTAAAGGAACAGGTTCTTTAAGGTTAGTGAGAGACAATGAGGAGGAGGAAGCAGTACACAGGTTGTTAGAGTAACAGAGATCCCATGATACTTCTTTGGCTGACTAGGGGCTCCAAAATTTAATTTTCTTTTTAATATATTCAGATTTTCCCAGATGTGCAGGAGTCAAACTCAGTAGAAGACAAATATGGGTCTTTCTTTTGGATCTTATCTACACAGTCCAACCACCCAGGTGTGAAACAGGCTATGATTCTTAGTTTAAGACCATTCGTCCTTGCCCTATCATCTCTTTTTATAAGCTTAATTATTATTATTATCCCTTTTTATCATTTTCACCAAAGAACATCAGAGGATGCTTGCATAAATGTTTCTGTCATTGCAATAAAATGCTACCAGTAAGAGACCTGCAGCACTGGCAAGGGAGGAGCCAGTTCCCATGGTTAGTGAGCACAACAAACCCATGGCAAATGTTCAGTGTGGCTTTAGCTACAAGTCCTTTATATAAAGGACTGCACTTTGCTGCAGATTTCTGTGTCTACAGACCGAAAGTCACCATCAGTCTGTGATCACTGGTTTGAAGATAATTTTTTCTTTCCCCCTGTCATTCCTTTTTCCTTATTTATGGACAAATCTTGGTTTCTCACCTGTCTCATTTTCAGTCCAGGTGCTGCTTGACCTATTAAAGCTGCTGAGAGGAGCTGATACATCAGTGAACACCCACTGAACAACCATCCCTCTGTTACCAGGTGCCTTCCTGAAGAGTGCAGCATGACAGAGCTCCACGAAGCCGTGGCTGTGGGTGACTATGACCTGGTGAAAAAGATTTTGAAGGCAGGGCACTGTGACCCAAACCAGAAGGATGCTGACTGGCATGACAGGACCCCCCTGCACTGGGCTGCTGCCAAAGGTAAGGGCACCCCCAGCTCTGCTGCCTCTGTGAATGGACATCATAAAAGGTGATGCTGATCACCTCTGATTGTATCTAGGCTGGCAAAATCTCAGCTTGTATTTGGTAATTTTGTCCCTAATGAGCAAAAAAAGGTTAAATATCCATTTAAATGGGAACTTTGCCTACAAAATAGTTTCTGGGACTGCTGTTGAAGTGATTTTTAGCTTTTTTTTTTTTCCATCACACAACAATTTGCAATTTACATGATGTGCACATATGGAATGGCTGCTTTTCCCCCCTGACTTTTCTAAGAGATGACTCCATGAGTTTATTTCTCATGTACACCTGTGGGAAAGAGCAGGAAGTCAAACCCACTGTATTTACACCAGGTATTTATCAAACCCAACAGAACAAAATAATAACTCTGTTTTTACATTGCTCTTTATATCCTACCTGCTTGAATGAACAATGCAGTACCAGAGCTGTTTGCAGCTCCCATTTGGTCCTTCACCTTCAGAAGTTTCTGGTAAACTCAAATATCCCTTTGCAGCCCAAAAAAGAGATGATGCAACAATAAAGAATGTATAATTGTACGCAGTATAAAATGGGAAACTGGACCTCTACTTCTCTGTGCTACAGTATTGGTTGGGATCTCATGTCATCACATCTGTCTTTGCTCAGAAATCAAGTGTGTAATTTCTTGTTTTACACTTAAGACCATGTTTTTGTTTTGTCCTAATGGATTATTAGGCATTTAAACATCAGCACAGGGGACTGAGCTACTTAACAAAAATGATGGTGAGAAGCTGACAGAGCCTAGATGTGATTTAGAATAGTCTAGCTCAGTCAAGGCAGTGTGAAGTGGTGTCGAAATAACTTTTTTTTTCTTCTTTAAGCAATTCCACTGGTTAGAAAAATGTGAAGGTGAATGAAAAAGCAGTAGTTTCTCTACCTGCTATCCAAAAAAACCTTTGTTTTAGTAAAGCTATTCACAGGTTTTCCCATTCTTAATGTTTAAATTTTATTTTGCAATTGAACTAAAAATCAAAATGAAGCAATGCAATAGCCAGTTGGTCAATGACTAATTGAGATGTGCTGTTCAGAAATTAGAAAGTCTTTTGATTTGGTTGTTGTTTGTGTTGTAAATTTCTTCTGGAAACAGTCTAGTTTGGGAGACAATAACCAGCATTTCCTATTCAGTCTCATTGATATGATAAACCAAATAGTCAGGTGGGTGAAATCCGTGTCTGAGGGAATTATGACCAGTTGTGTGTGACTGCCTTCTGCATCCTGAAGGTATAAATTCTAAAGCATCTTCTCTCCTGGTTTTTCTCTGCGTTGCCAGGGCGGTCGGACCTGGTCAGGCTCCTGGTGGATCACGGTGCCCGGCACTGCCTGCGGAGCGATGTGGGCTGGACCGCGGCTCACTTCGCTGCCGAGGCGGGGAAGCTGCGGGTGCTCCGCGCCCTCCACTCTCTGCACGCTGCTATGGATGCCGCCGACCTCTTCGGAGACACTCCCCGGAGGCTCGCGGAGATCTACGGACACCGGGAGTGCTCCAAATTCTTGGAAAAGTGAGTAGTGGTGGCAGGTCTCGCTGCAGCTGCAGTGAAAATTAACTTCACTGCTCCACGTGGAGAGGACCAGAACACACACAGTGTGTTACTTATCTTCCCACCCAAAACCTGCTAAAGCCCTGACACAAAAGCTGTAGTGGATGAGCAGACACGGGCCTGTCACGGGGAAGCCGTGAGAAGACATTCTTTTATTCCCCTGCCTCCTGCGGTTTCCCTTGGTATGTTTTCAAAATCGTTACCACTTCATGACATCATTGTTTTTGTAAGGATGTTGCAGAGCCGTTATTAAGCAACAGAAATGAAAGCAACAACTGACAAGTGTTAACTCCTTACAGTGGTGAATAGCAAATACACGGGTTGAGTTGTTTAGGAACAGCCCTCAGCAGTTGTGTGTGTGTGTGTGTATGTGTGTATTTATATGTATATAATTTGGCTTTTCTTATAGTAAAGAAAAATAGCCACCCTATTTTTTACATAATCATTGTAAATTAGACCACTTAATAGGATGGTCACATAGTGCTTCCAAATTTTGGGAAAATCCGTGTTGTCTCAATTGCTTACAGTTAGCACTGTGGCAGCACATAAGAAATATGCTTTTTAATGGTTTCCAATTACCATTCTTGTTTTTCAGCCATTGGCTCAGCTCACAGGTATTTTCATCCTTGCAAAGGTGTTTCCTTGGATCAGGATGCTTTACTGCAGAGGTTTGAGCTGTGTCCCATCCTGCATCTCTCTAACGGAGTGGGACAGATCACCAGAGGCCAACCAGCTTTTTCAAGCCACAGTCCCAACACTACTTTACTCAAATACACTGCCCATGAAAGATATACGTGCCAGACCCTGGAGTGCTGAGAGCTCCCAAAAGTGTTTTCTCCCTGCGTTTTTCTGTGACTTTACAGTCCCATCATCATCCTTCACTGGCATCTCTTTTACCACTTCCACATTCTCAAGACTGCTATGGTACCATGTATATCCCATATTTTTTTTTTAATAGGCATTTATCCAACTCAAAGTCTCCAGCTTGCCAGTGCAGCACACAAACTACCAACTTCAAAATCAGGCATGGTGACAGGCAAATATCTGAGGAGGCCAGTGCCTTACAAATGCCACTGTTCATTAATCCACATAAACTTTTCTGTAGGTACTGCTGTCCTTCTGCTGTATTTCTTCAGCTTGGTTCCTGCTGAAATGCCCCATGCCCACCTTTTATCTTGGCACATCAGAGTCCTTCTATAGGAAAAGACAACCAAACTGTGCAAAAATCCCCTGTACAGAGCCCAGAAAACTTCGTAGGGGAGACACAAGCTCTGGTTTCCAAGCTCTGGCTGTTGGAAGCTGCTGATAGCTTTGCATTTTACCTGCCCACCCAACACAGACTCATAGAATGGTTGGAAGGGACGTTAAAGTTCATCTCATTCCAACCCCTTACCATGGACAGGTACCCCTTCCACTAGACCACATTGCTCAAAGCCCTTTCCAATGTGATGGAGCTGAACACTGCCAGAATTGGACATCCAGACCATCTTACAGCTAAAGTCTTTTTGGTTTTGGAACTGACATGCTGTAATCTCCCACTATTCACTACTTTCCTTCCACACAGCATGTATCAGCTCTTCTTACTCTCAGACATTCCACAGATGTATCAGCTCTTCTTACTCTCAGACCTTCAGTTTAAAGGCATTTAGGCAACCAGCAGCTGATAACGAAGCTTTGCAAATTAGATTTTTTTACTACCTAGCCAATGTCTAGGTAGTGAAGCTCAGGTCTGCCAGACCTTTGAGAATGGGGCATTGTCTTCCAGTAGAGATTCTCTTTATACTCTTCTCAGCTCTTGGCATGCTTAGTTTCTATATCAGAACAGGTAAATATTATCTAACCTAGAGGGTGCAAGTCTGCAGACTTCTGCCCCTGGATGAATAATTTGTAGCAATTACTTGCCTATTCTATGCTGTCTTTTTGCACTAATCTCACCAGTAATTCCTGCCAAGTCTGTAGCATTTGCTGCGCCCTGGATGTGCTTCAGAGCCATGGGAGTGAGCTGACAGCAGGGGTAGGGGAATTGCCTGGATGATGCCAAAGGGCAATGCCTGTGGCAGGCAGAGGTACCTGGGAGAATGATTGACAGGCTGATTGACAGAATGATTGACATCCTGGTCTGAGACACCTTAGCAACAGCCTGTGGTGATGCAGGTCAGCTGATGAAGGGCTTTCTGAGGTGAGTGACTGATTTAAGGTGGAAAACTTGTTTTTCAGAACCACATGCTGGCCTGACTCACCCCACATCTGCATGGCTCAGCATGGCTGGGAGATCTAATGGCTAGGAAGATGCTTCAAATGCCCAGTCTAGAACATTTTATAATACACACAAGCCTGTACAACCACCTCATGGCCATAACCCAGCCTGTGGGCAGTCAAGAGTTTATCACTGATGCTCAGGAATACTTTTTAAAAAGTATTCCTTTTTTAAAACCAGCCACTATAATTTATGACCACAGTGGATGCTTTCACCCTTACACACTGGCCTCACATCAGCAAACTTGGAGTAAGCTAGGAGGAACAGTTGTCACTTGTAGTGTAATTTCGATTACTGTCTGCTCCTTTAGATGTGCAGAAGGTCCCAGAGGTGATGTCCAGAGTCAGGCAGTGCCAAAGGGTACAGGACAGTACTGTGTGTGCTGCAGACAGAGAATTAAGAGTATGCTTGCACAAAATGCTGCACAGCACAGAGCAGCTCTGCCCTCCACTCAGCAGTATGTGTGGGATATAAATATGAGGAACATTTTGTTACACACCATCCCTGTCAGTTTTGGATATTTGCCTGTCATGCAAAAAGAGAGAAAAGGCAATTTCTAAAAACTATCCGTGGGTCTGCACCAGCTTCAGGGCTGATATGCATATCTACACAGGCCTATAAGCATTCAAATCCTTCCTGAATCCAAATTCAGCCCCCTCTAGCACCACATGACCCTTGCATGCTGTTTGTTGGTCCCCAGGTGTTGCATGAACCTGCCTGCCTGGGCTGGGCCACTGAATTGTGCTGAGGACTGCACCCACATGGAAATATTACATGTATCAACATGGAAATATTATTAACATGCAAATATTAGGAATATTCTGCTGCTGAGTGTCAGTACCACTCACTGAGGATTGCATGAACATGCAAAAGTTAGGAAACAGGTGCTTTCAAAACAGCTGCTTCTGAATAGCAAATGCATATTTTGCATTAGATTTGGTTTGCATGAGAAGGGCTTTACTCTTGATGCTATGAGACCTGCCAAGAATGGCACAGAGACCCTCAGCATGTGTCTGCTGCTAACCTCTCTGCAAAGTGCCAGCTGTTGAAACTGTACCAAAGGGTCCTGCTGTCTAAGACCAGGGCATATATATATACTCATGTGTAAATAAACAAACAAACAAACAAATAAATAAATGTTTATATTTAAAAGTTTATAGAAAAAGGTTTTCTTGCCCTTGGGAGCAGACACTTAATAGACAATAGGGTAGTTCAGTTTGGAAGGGACCTACTGCTAGTCCTATGNAGGGTCTGCACCAGCTTCAGGGCTGATATGCATATCTACACAGGCCTATAAGCATTCAAATCCTTCCTGAATCCAAATTCAGCCCCCTCTAGCACCACATGACCCTTGCATGCTGTTTGTTGGTCCCCAGGTGTTGCATGAACCTGCCTGCCTGGGCTGGGCCACTGAATTGTGCTGAGGACTGCACCCACATGGAAATATTACATGTATCAACATGGAAATATTATTAACATGCAAATATTAGGAATATTCCTCTGCTGAGTGCCAGTACCACTCACTGAGGATTGCATGAACATGCAAAAGTTAGGAAACAGGTGCTTTCAAAACAGCTGCTTCTGAATAGCAAATGCATATTTTGCATTAGATTTGGTTTGCATGAGAAGGGCTTTATTCTTGATGCTATGAGACCTGCCAAGAATGGCACAGAGACCCTCAGCATGTGTCTGCTGCTAACCTCTCTGCAAAGTGCCAGCTGTTGAAACTGTACCAAAGGGTCCTGCTGTCTAAGACCAGGGCATATATATATACTCATGTGTAAATAAACAAACAAACAAACAAATAAATAAATGTTTATATTTAAAAGTTTATAGAAAAAGGTTTTCTTGCCCTTGGGAGCAGACACTTAATAGACAATAGGGTAGTTCAGTTTGGAAGGGACCTACTGCTAGTCCTATGGCCTGACCACTTCAGGACTGACCAGAATTTAGAGTATCTTATGAAGGGCATTTTCCAAATGCCTCTTAAGCACCAGCAGCCATGGGGCATCAACCACCACTCTCAAACATAGGCTTTGTGGAGACCTTAGAGCACCTTTCAGTAGCTGAAGAGAGCCTACAAGACAGCTGGAGAGGGACTTTGGACAAGGGCATGGACAAGAGGGAATGGCCTGGCTAGGTAGGATTAGATATATTAGGAATAAATTCTTGACTGTGAGAGTGGTGAGGCCCTGCACAAGAGAAGCTGTGGCTGCCCCATCCCTGGAAGTGTTCAAGGCCAAGCTGGGCAGGGTTTGGAGCAACCTGGTCTAGGGGAAGGTGTCCCTGTCCATGGCAGAAGGTATGGAATGAGATAATGTCTAAGGTCCCTTCCAACCCAAACCATTCTGTGATTCTATGACACAGAAAGCCCATGTGATGAGATCCATCAATATGGAGCTGCTGGCTTTGCTCTATGCTGTCAGCTAGAACAGCATTGCACTCATGTGACAGAAATGCTCTATTACAGAAAAAAAGGATTTTTCCTGATCTTTGATGGTGTTTCTGACAGAGATTCCTGAATCCTGAGTGCCTACAAAATCAGAGCCCTGCAGGAGGAGGAAAGGGTTTGTCTTCTCTTGGGCAAGATTTACACATGGAATGTCCATGTCTGGATCCAGGCAGTGCTGGGGCTCAGGGGGCTCCCTGTGAGGGAGGTTGGAGTTGCACCATGCTGGGCACACTGTGATGTTTCTCAAGTGTTGGCGGCATCAGGGTTTTGACCAGACCGAGACACAACCCCTGACCCTGTAGATGGCCCCTGTGAACAGAGATGTGTGTGTGCTGTGCTCACTCTCGGTTTCTCTCCCAGAGCAGAGATGGAGAGCAGGAACTACCGCAGGAAAGCTGCACTGAGAAAAATTCCCTTAGACCAGAGAGATGAAGACTGGGAACTCAAGAAAGAAGAGCTTAAGAAAAATCCACCATGTTTTTGGGAGAAGTGTACGGCCTCTATTCTAAAGAAAAACGAAGAAAAAAAGGGGAAGCAGTAGTGCGCCCTGCCTGTTTGGTGCCTCTGAGTGCTTGCAATGCAGAGCAAAGGCACTGGGAGACCTCAGGTGGATCTGCATTGTGATATTTGGGTGAATGGAAGAAGCAGAAGGCTACAAGAGTGCATCCTTAGAGATATACTGTAAACAATCTCCTTAAGAGCTAGAAGTGCTTCAGGCTCTCTGTGTGTTTCTATGTATCTGATCTCAAAAATAAAAACAACTGAAGAATATGTTTAAATATACCAATACTCTAAATCACTGCAATGGCAGCAGTTACCCATATTGTCAGGGGAAAATTAGTCTTGATCCTACCTGCTTCACAAAAGCATCTTGGACTGTGGTTCTGCTTGTTCTGCTGATGTCTGTGTGGCCTTTGCTTCTTTGCTTCTGTCACTGAGTCTACCAGGAGGCTCTACATGGACTTGCAGCCTCTGGTGATTCCTGTCTCTTTTCATGGAAGTGGGATGTAGTTGCTTCTTCTGGATGAAGCTGAGATATTAATGTTGAGCTTTCACTGGACACATGGGTCCAACAACCTGAATCTTCCATTCCTGGCCCAGCAAAAGGGAGTATTTGCTCCTTCCTTGCTGCTTTCAGACAGCTGTGACTGCCAAGGGTATTGGAGCACTGCCTTTTTTTTAAGCATTGCCCGCAGCCATTTTTATGTCTCTGCAAATAGGAATGGTGTGCAACTGGTCCTGAGCTCTGCTTCTGCTCATCAACGCTTTCCATGGCAAAAGCATTTTTAACACTTTCACTTCTCAGTCATAAAATTTGGAATGTGACCCAAAGCAGTTTTCCATACCATGCCAGCACTGGGCCACCACTCTCATTGACTTCTGACATCTCTCATGTGTCAGCTTAGCTTCAGACATCTTCTCATGTGTCATCTGTCCCCATGGGCTGTGCAGGGTGGCTGTGCTGATGGACACCCTGTCCCCTCCAGTGCCAGCTGAGTGGGGCTGGTGCACAGGACAGGGATTCTGTGCTGGGTGTCACATTCTCAGTGGTTTCTTGGGGATGGAAGGAAGGACCCCAGTGTCGCCCTGTTCTTCTAAAGTTCTTCTAAGCCTTCTGATGTTTACATTTCTGTAATGGAGTTTCTCATGCACTTTTCATGTAAATAATGATTGTTTTGCATTCTTTTCTGGAGGAGGAGAGAATTGATAGACTGTTAGTTTGACCAGTGTGGTTGGAGAGGTGGCAATTTTATCCTCCAATTCATGGTCACTTTTGGAATTCTATAAATATCGAGGTCCAGAAAAAAACATGCCTTTTTTACCTTAGAAATCTCAGCGTGTGAGTGTCGTTCTTTTCATGTCGAATTGCGACACCCCAGTGTGGTTCACTGGGGCTGTGGTGTTTTGTGTGGTAACATCTGCAAGGTGCTGGATTTTCCTGCTGAGTCTTGCAGTATGTGAGGATGTGAGGGATGGATGTTGCACTGCATGTAGGGAATAAGATGGATCTTCCAGGGCTTTTTTGTGAAAGTGATTGGGATTGTCATGTTAAAGGATGAAGTTCATGAGCAGCAGCAGGGGAAGAAGGGAGGTGTGGCTGTTTCTGTCCTTTCAAGGTCTTTCACGGGGGAGATGTGTCCAGAAGAGCTGCTTACAATCTGCCTCTGGACCTGAGCTGGTGGTAGAATTGACCAGTTCAGGTTCTGCTCTGTTTTGCATGTTTCACCTGCTGTGGTGGGTTGACCTTAGGGAGCAGCCAGATGCCCACCCAGCTGCTCCTTCACAGTCAGCCATAAACGGGGTGGAAAATAAAATGGAAAAGCTGATGGATCGAGATAAAGACAGTGAAATCACTCACCAGTTGCTGTCACAGACAAAATAGACTTGATGTGCAGAAAATGAATTTATTTACCTACTGAAATTACAGTAGGATGATGAGAAACAAACACAAACTAGAACCCGCTGCCTCCACCACCCTTTCATCTGAAGCTCAACTTCACTCCTTCATCCCCAGCTCCTCCACCTCCTCCCCCACAGCAGCACAGGGGGAAGGAAAATGAAAGTGCAGTCAGGTCATAGTGAGTTGTCTCCTCCACTCTCTTTTCATGCTGTTTCCCTGATCCAGAACAAAACCTGGGTGTTTCACTGAGCCGGAGTGCACTGGGAAAAACCAATCTCATCTCGAGGTCAGGCCAGGAGAGCAGTCACACAGAGCAGGCAATCCTGTCCTTGCAGGCAGTGGGGCACAGAGGACACGCAGGGCTGGAGTGGGAAGGGGGCTCTGCACCCCCTGAGCTCCCCGGGGCTGTTCCTGCCTCGCTGTTTGTGGGTCTGTGACCACCTGTGGTGAGTGACAGGGGTCAGCGTGTTCACACAGAGCTATCAGCCACTGCCAGACAGTGATACAGCCCATAATATATCACACAGCACAGGGCCACAGCAGAAGGAAAGGTAAACCAAAATAGAGATAAACCCTGCAGTTAGTTTCAGTTGTTTCAATCAAAAAAAGCCAGAGCATTTGGTGGCCAGTTTGCAGTATTATTATTGCCCTTTTACAGCCAGCCACTGTACCAGGTCTAAATAACTTTGTTACTGACAATAATTAAACTCAAAGAATTACCTACATGAAATTATAACTGAAAATATATTATGTAAGTCACATTAATTAATTATGTAAGTCACATTAATTATCAAATATAAATATATATTCTTAATATCAGTGATGAGAACATTTGTATTATCTACAATGCTTGGAGAGTTGCATTAGAGATTAAACTACTTGTTTTCTATAATGAAATATTACCATTTTGTATGGGCTCCAGATTTTACTACAGTTCCTAACTCATGCAAACCTTGCGCTTTACACTTCTTTCTAAGGGAAGAATCTTTAGCAGTGTCTTTTCTAATTTGGGATTGCTGAAAACCAGAATAAGGGAGTGAAGACCTGGAAAAGTGTACTGAAATACTACAATAAGAAATGTCATATAATTTCCCTTCCTTGTGACATAAACCATATTTAAGACCAAACATACAAAGTTGATGCCGTACATCACTAAGAAGGAGAAAACAGATTTCATGGCTCTAATGTGGGCTTCCATGTTGAGGTCCTTCATGGAGTTTGTCTGCATCTTGTGCTTGTGTCTCCAGAGAGAAAAGAGAAGGAAAACAGCAGCAAAGATGACTGTCATGAATGAAGCAGCATATTCAAAGCCAGCGAGAAAAAAAGAAGGGAAAAAATGTTCATCCATTTTGATATTTACTGTCCCAAAATTTCCTCGTCCAGTGGAATTGTTGTTGTTGCAGTGCGGTTTATCAGCGATGTCATAGGCAACGATGCCAACAGCCAAAGCTAAAATCCCTGACCCCAACAAGAGCCATGGCACCATCCTGTCAATTTTTACTTTCAGGTAGATGAAGGACCTGTTCCTGAAATTGGCAATTTTTATACAATAAAAACCACAAAGACAGGCAGAAAACCACAAGTTGCAATGGTTAAAAAAGGCTTCAAAAAATACAGCTAGTTGAAGTACGGGGTGAACATAAAGGTAATTGGGATAAATAAATGAAAGAAATTTATATACCCATGTGATCCACAAATACCAAAACCTAGAGCATCCCAGCAGCAGCAAGATCTTCTCATTAGAGTTCAGGGTTTTCTTTTTGACCCCAGCAATGCAAAGCNGCTGGTGTGGGGGGGGCTGTGCTGGATGACATAAACAGCAGAGATGTTTTTCTGCGGTGGAGAGTGCTGTGATGTTGAGACTGATCCCTGTTTGATCAGTGTCACGTGTGAGGATCTGGGTTCTTCTATTCCTTTGTCACCTACTATATCCAATTTAATTTTTGATTGCATTCATTTTTAATGTTATTTCTTTTGTTATTTTTTTACATTTATGATGGGCAGACTATTGCCTTCAGGGAATTTTTGATTTCCTGATAGTGCCTGTTCTCTGCTTAAGGCTTTGATGTGAGTTTCTTCCTCTTTTGCTGAATGAATAGAAAACACTCTGTGGGGTTGTTGGGTTTTTTCCTTGTTTGTTTGCTTGCTTGCTTTTTTCTTCTTCTCTCCATATCTTTGTGAGTAGAATAGAAGTTATTTCTATCACAACCGGTGTGTAGTTGAACTTTCTGTGCTGGGACTGTGCAGGACCACACCATGACTGAATTTTGGGATCAGCCCTGCATGGGGAATCTGGCTCCTTGAAAACAAAAAAAAAAAAAAATCAGAGTTCTCAAATACTAGGTTTTCAATGCATGGAATGTGTGAATTGAGTCTTTAAAACACAGGGTCACAGGGTCTGCTTTTAGTTCAAAGCCATCCCCTCCAGTGTCATTGGAGAACAGGAGAGATTCACCAGGACTTTGTACCTACCACCCCCTGTGGAGACTGTGTGGTCTTGGGAAAAGGAAATATTGTAGTGATTAAGATGTTACTCTGGTTTAAAAGGTTGTGTCTCTCATTTCATGAACAGGAGCAAATCTTTTTGAAGGTGATAATATGAAAAATGCACGCCTGTCACTGAGTATGCAGTAAATTGTCCCTCTGAGCCAGAGCTGGTGAAAGAAATTAACAGTTGGATTCTGTTCAGTTGATGTTGGAATTATTTAACATTTACATGACCTGCTGTGGATTGTTAAACTTGGACACCTGCCAGACCCTCCACCCGGCCTCTTCTTCACTCTTGCTCTGCAACAGGTCAAGAGGGAAAATAGAAGAAGGAAAAGCTCATGGGTTGAGATAAGGACAGGGAGATCACCCACCAATTACTGTCATGTAGAAAACAAACTCAAATTTCAAAAAATTAATTTAATTTATTGCTGTTCAAATATAGAGTAGGATGGTGAGGAACAAGCACAAAATTAGAGCACTGTCCCTTCCACCCTTCTTCATCACAGCTCAAAATTCACTCTTTCATTCCCAGCTTCTCCACCTCCTCCCCAACGGGGTGCAGTTGAATAGGTGTTGCAGTCAGTCCATAAAAAGTTTTCTCTTCCACTCCTTCCTCTTCACTCTCTTTTACCTGCTAGAGTGTGGACCCCAGCCATGGGCTGCAGTCCTTCAGGATCAGATGTCTCCAATATGGGCACTCCTCAGAGTGACTGCAGTTCTTCAAGGCACAGCCACCCCACCCAGTGTTACAAGTGATAATACAACAAGTGATAATAAAACAAGTGAAAAAACAGAGACACAGCAGAAAGAAATGTAAACCCAAACACAAATAAACCTGATGGTGAGATCAGTCATTTTTCAATCAGCAAATGCCAAAGCGTTTGAGGAAGGTTTGCAGTACTCTTATAGTCCCTTTGCATCCAGCCCATGTACCAAGTCTAAATGAATTTGTTATTGACAAGAATTGAACTCAAAGAATTACCAAATGAAATACTAGCAATAATCTAACTCATACTAATAATTTATTCTTAACTTTGGTGGTAAAGAGAGAACAGCTGTATCATCTACACTGCCCAGAGAGTTGCATTAGAGATAAATTGACTTTTGTCTTATAATGAAATATCAAAATTTTGTGTGGGCTCCAGCTTTTATAACAGTTCCTACCTCATGCAATCCTTGCACTTGACACAGGATAGAATCCTTATCAGTGTCTTTTCCAGTTTAGGATTGCTGAAAATCAGAATAAGGGAATGAACACCTGGAAAAGCATACAGAAATAGTAAACTAAGAAATGCCACATAATTTTCTCCCTTTGTTGAATTAATTAGTGACAGGATCAAAATGATAAAGTTAATACTATACATTATAAAAAAGGAGAGAATAGATTTCATGGCTTTGATGTGGGCATCCATGCTGAGGCTGTTCATGGAGTTTTTCTGCATCTTGCATTTGTGTCTCCAGAGAGAAAAGAGAAGGAGAAGGGCAGAACAGATGACTGCTGTGAAAGAAGTGACAAATCCAAAGCCATAGATAAAGTATGTCTGGAAAAAATTTTCATCCATTTTGCCGCTCACTTTTGAAAAATGTCCTTGCCCGGTGGAATTGCAGTTGTTACTGAGCTTTGTAACAGCCATGTCATAGGCAATGATGCCAATAGCCAAGGCTGACAGCAATGATGCCAGCAAAAGCCAGGGTACGATCCTGTCTGTTTTTACTTTCAGGTAGATGAAGAACCTGTTCCTGAAATTGGCAATTTTTATACAATAAAAAACACAAAGACAGGCTGAAACCCACAAGTTGGAACAATTAAAAAAGCTTTGAAAAAATACAACTAGTTGAAATGTGGGTTGAACATAAAGGTAATTGGGATAAGTTATTGACAGGGAGCAATATACCCATGAGAAGCACAAATACCAAAACCTGGAGCATCCCAGCAGCAGCAAGATCTTCTCATTAGAGTTCAAGGTTTTCTTTTTGACCCAGCCAACACAAAGCACACAAACAAGGAAGGCATTTATCCACATGCCAGGAAATGCCTCCAGGGTGATGATGGCCACAGTTATGGCCCCATATGAAGTGACATTGGATTGCTGTGGAGAGTGACAAGCTTCCATGGTGCAGAGCTGTGCTGGCCAAGGGGGCTGTGGCAGCAGAGCCTGAGGCAGGTCAGTGGCTGCTGTTGGTGGAGTGTCAGGGATGGCAAGAGGAGCTTTATAGAGCTGCTGCTGCTGCTGCTGCTGGAGGGGGGGATTTTGGTGCTGCTGCTCCGGGGAGCAGGGCAGGTGCAGGGATGTAAATGTGCTGGGTATCCCCTTACCCGGGGCCAGTGTCACTGTTGACTATTTGAATGTTGGTTTTGGGAGGGTGTGTTGGGTGACACAAACAGTGGAGATGTTTTTCTGCAGTGGAGAGTGCTGTGATGTTGAGACTGATCCCTGTTTGATCAGTGTCAGGCTTGAGGATCTAGGTTCTTTTGTCCCTTGGTAACCCCCAATAAAGAAGTCTGTTTTGGATGTATTCATTCAAAACTATTCTTTATTTTGTTATTTTTTGATATTGATGAAGGGCAGAGCATTGCCTTGAGAGAATTTTAATTTCCTGATATTCCTGTTGTCTGCTTTATGCTTTGGTGTGTGTTTCCTCCTGTTTTTGCTGATAGAATAAAAACATAGTATAGGATAGGGCATTTCTTTCCTTATTTATCAATTTTCTTTCTTTCTTTCTTTCTTTCTTTCTTTCTTTCTTTCTTTCTTTCTTTCTTTCTCTTTTTCGCTTTCTTACTTTCTTCTTCTCATATGTTTGTGAAGCATATGGAAGTTACTTCTATTACAACAGGAATATGAATATGAACTGTCTGTGCTGAGACTGTGCTTGTACAGAGATATTAAATTAAAATNTTTATACAATAAAAAACACAAAGACAGGCTGAAACCCACAAGTTGGAACAATTAAAAAAGCTTTGAAAAAATACAACTAGTTGAAATGTGGGTTGAACATAAAAGTAATTGGGATAAATTATTGAAAGGAAGTGGTTTACCCATGAGAGGCACAAATAGGAAATCCTAGAGCATCCCAGCAGCAGCAAGATCTTCTCATTAGAGTTCAAGGTTTTCTTTTTGACCCAGCCAACACAAAGCACAGAAACAAGGAAGGCATTTATCCACATGCCAGGAAATGCCTCCAGGGTGATGATGGCCACAGTTATGGCCCCATATGAAGTGACATTGGATTGCTGTGGAGAGTGACAAGCTTCCATGGTGCAGAGCTGTGCTGGCCAAGGGGGCTGTGGCAGCAGAGCCTGAGGCAGGTCAGTGGCTGCTGTTGGTGGAGTGTCAGGGATGGCAAGAGGAGCTTTATAGAGCTGCTGCTGCTGCTGCTGCTGGAGGGGGGGATTTTGGTGCTGCTGCTCCGGGGAGCAGGGCAGGTGCAGGGATGTAAATGTGCTGGGTATCCCCTTACCCGGGGCCAGTGTCACTGTTGACTATTTGAATGTTGGTTTTGGGAGGGTGTGTTGGGTGACACAAACAGTGGAGATGTTTTTCTGCAGTGGAGAGTGCTGTGATGTTGAGACTGATCCCTGTTTGATCAGTGTCAGGCTTGAGGATCTAGGTTCTTTTGTCCCTTGGTAACCCCCAATAAAGAAGTCTGTTTTGGATGTATTCATTCAAAACTATTCTTTATTTTGTTATTTTTTGATATTGATGAAGGGCAGAGCATTGCCTTGAGAGAATTTTAATTTCCTGATATTCCTGTTGTCTGCTTTATGCTTTGGTGTGTGTTTCCTCCTGTTTTTGCTGATAGAATAAAAACATAGTATAGGATAGGGCATTTCTTTCCTTATTTATCAATTTTCTTTCTTTCTTTCTTTCTTTCTTTCTTTCTTTCTTTCTTTCTTTCTTTCTTTCTTTCTCTTTTTCGCTTTCTTACTTTCTTCTTCTCATATGTTTGTGAAGCATATGGAAGTTACTTCTATTACAACAGGAATATGAATATGAACTGTCTGTGCTGAGACTGTGCTTGTACAGAGATATTAAATTAAAATTTTAATTAATTAAATTAAATTAAATTAAATTGCAACACAATACCATGGTTGGGGCATGACCTCAACTCTTTGTGGGGAATATTTCACCTTAGAGAAATAATGCTATAAAATCAGAGTCTCCAATACTGGATTTTCAAGCATAGAGATATGGATCAGGTGCTTGAAACACAGGTGTTTTCTGCTGGTTCAAATCCACCCCTTCCACTATATTTTGAGAAGGGGAAGGATTATCCAACACTTTGTATCTCCCACCCATGTGCATATTTTGGATGCCCTTGTGCATTTCAAATGACACGAGACTCCTGTTTTTATGCATCTGGATGGACACACAGCTGTATTGGGATCTGAGTCATGTCACACAGATATTAAATTGGTACCATCTGTGCTTGTTCAGGCCAAGCGTCTTTCTCTCCAGAATCTGCTTCTTTCTCCCTTTATGACATGGGGAATCCCAGATGATTAGCCTTAGTTAGCTAGCTAGTTAGGTGAATGGTTGCCTAAGTTCTGGCCCATTCCATTACAGCTGTGTATCAACTCTAATGCACAATGTTTAGGTCCTTAACAACTGGAGAGGAATGCTCTGAGAAACAGTTCCCACAGAGGGAAATTTCCCATTGCCCCTATCCCAGGGGACACCTGGGGAAATAAGATTTTTTTTGTTGTGGAATCCCTGTATGACTTGCCTTAGATAAAGCCTGTTTTTTTCCAGATCTCCAGGTGGCTTATGTACCATTTTTTATTGAGTTTTACTGCATTAATGGCTGTGTTACTGCTGGCCAGCCCAAGCAGTGCAGCTCTGCCCCAGCAGATGTTCCCAATGTGCCCTAGTGACAACCCAGATGCTGAGGAGTGGCAAATTGAATTGGTATCAGTGAATCTGGCTGAGATCTCCAGATCATGAAGTCAGGAAATCCTAATCTCAGAAATCTGCATGCTGATCTCCTGCATCCTTCCTGCATTATGTCTTCTTAACAGTCCCAGCTCAGTACAAGCAGGGAGGAAATGCAGATAAAATAGTTCAGAGCATCCTCCCTTCTTGTTTTCATCTGATTTTGGCACTATTTTAAATTCACCAAAAAAAAAGTATATAAACCTGACATGGTGCAGCAGTGCATCTGTGTCAAACCTCTGACTTTGCTCCATGCTCTCAGCCAGGGCAGCATTGCACTGACGGGACAGAGCTGCTATATTTAAAAATAAAGGATTTTTCCTGATATTTGATGGTCTTGTGGAGAGAGCTCCGTAAACCCTGAGTGCCTACAAAATCAGAGCCCTGCAGGAGGAGGAAAGGGTTTGTCTTCTCTTGGGCAAGATTTACACATGGAATGTCCATGTCTGGATCCAGGCAGTGCTGGGGCTCAGGGGTCTCCCTGTGAGGGAGGTTGGAGTTGCACCATGCTGGGCACACTGTGGCGTTTCTCAAGTGCTGGTGGCATCAGGGTTTTGACCAGACTGAGACACAACCCCTGACCCTGTAGATGGGCCCCTCTGAGTGCAGCTGTCTGTGCTGGACTGTGCTGTACAGGTGGAGAGCAGGAACTGCCACAGGAAAGTCCCAGTAAGAGGAATCCCCCTTAGACCAGAGAGATGAAGACTGGGAACTCAAGAAAGAAGAGCTTAAGAGAAACCTGCCATGTTTTCTGGAGAACTACACAACCTCTGCTCGAAAGAAAAATGGAACTAAAAGGGGGAAGCAGTAGTGTGTTGTGTCTCTTTGGTAGCCTCTGGTGGTGCCTCTCTTTTTTTTGGTAGTGGGATTGAGGGGGTGCTTCCCCCTCCCCTTTTCAGGCTGTGATCTGAGAAATGCTCGTTAGGCCTCGGCCTTGATGAGCAGCACCTGGGCCCAGCTCCTCTTGAGCTTATCAGAACTACTGTCTGCTCCCAGGAAATGCTGCTGCTGAATGAGATCCTGGGTTTTTTTTATGAGCAGCCTAAGAAATCACTTTTTTGCCTGAATGGCAAAACATCCTGGTTCTCACGCTTTCAAAGAAAGAGTGTTGAACTGAAGTGTAGCCAGGATGAAACATTGTTATAACTAAAGCCCACTTTCTTGCAGCCCTATAAACAAAAATGAGGGTCCAAAATGAGACCCTTTGAGCTCTCCTGGACCCTAGCGTGCTGTGGCCAGTGGGGCCTCTCATGGCTGGGAACTCTCAAGTTTGCTGTACTCAGAGAATCCCCAAACAACAACAGATCCTGGGCCAATCCCCCCACTCCTCGAGGCTCAGCCCTTGGCCTGGTGATGAGATGTAAAGACATCCAAAGTGAATATTTCATTGCCTTTGAGGGGAATTTTTTACAGGTACCTTGCACTGACTCTTTCTGTCTGTGTGCATACACACGTACATGCTTTGACAAATACAGGAGAAATGCTGCCCTCTTAAATGTTTAAGTATCTTAGATATTTATGTCAGTTAGGCCTGTAAATAAGTTTAATATAAGCTAAAAGCTAAGTTAAATGCTGTTAAGTGTTATTCCTTTGTTAAATTGTTAAATTTAAGATGAAAGTTACGTACTTTTGAGTGCTGTTAAGCTTTGAGGCCATATTCCTTTTTATCCTTGCCCTTTCTATAATTTTGTTGCACACACCAAAACACGTACACGCACACACAGATAGTCCTCGGTTCATTTCTGTNCTCTCAAATTTGCTGTACTCAGAGAATCCCCAAACAACAGCAGATCCTGGGCCAATCCCCCCACTTCTCGAGGCTGAGCCCTTGGCCTGGTGATGAGATGTAAAGACATCCAAAGTGAATATTTCATTGCCTTTGAGGGGAATTTTTTACAGGTACCTTGCACTGACTCTTTCTGTCTGTGTGCATACACACGTACATGCTTTGACAAATACAGGAGAAATGCTTCTCTCTTAAATGTTTAAGTATCTTAGATATTTATGTCAGTTAGGCCTGTAAATAAGTTTAATATAAGCTAAAAGCTAAGTTAAATGCTGTTAAGTGTTATTCCTTTGTTAAATTGTTAAATTTAAGATGAAAGTTATGTACTTTTGAGTGCTGTTAAGCTTTGAGGCCATATTCCTTTTTATCCTTGCCCTTTCTATAGTTTTGTTGCACACACCAAAACACGTACACGCACACACAGATAGTCCTCGGTTCATTTCTGTTTTGATTTATGGGATTTTTTTTTTCCTGTTTTTTTACCCTTGGTGTGCCTTAACTATCTAATAAGTGGTAGAGTGAATCTTACCAACAAACTTCATCATGTTATTGCTTATTATTAAATCTGGTTTTTACCCAGATACCCTTGCCCGAGATTTCTGAAGTGATCTCAAACACTCATTTGTAACAGGGCTGTTGTTGTTTCTTCTGGCTGAAGGGGAGACATTGATATTGGGCTTTCTCAGGACACGTGGGTTGAACAGGCTGTAACTCCCATTCCTGGCCCAGCAAAAGGGAACAGGTGCCCATCACTTCTTTCATGTCTCTGTGACTTCCAAGAGTGTTGGAGCACTGCCTTGTTTTTAGCAGTGCCCCCAGCCCCTTTTATGTCTCTCCTCAGGGGAATGCTGTGTCTAGAAGATGTTGGGCTTTAGCTCCTCCCTTGTCTGAGGGAGGCCTCAGATGTTTGGTTGCCCCCCGTGGCAGATACTTTCCTCCTGGGAGAACAGGAGGGCAAACAAACCCTGCCAAGAACGGGTGGAAAATGCGCTGCTGGCACCAGACATAGGATGAGATGTCCCTCTGTGCCCAAGCTAGGGACAGAAATGAACAAACCAGATTCTGCTCTGTTCATGCTGGAATTATTTCATGTTCAGAGAATGTGCTGGGGTTTGTTGAGCTTGGGCGCGTGCCATACCCACTCCTTTATTCTTGTTCTGCAATAGGCCAGGGGGAGAAAGAAGGTGTTACTGTCATGGAGAAAACAGACTCGAGTTGAGAAAAATGAATTTAGTTTATTGGCTATTGATAATATAGCTATTGCCTACTGATAATATTAATATTGGCTATTGAATTTAGTTTATTTGCTATGCTCATTATATAGCATAATGAGCAACAAACACAAAACTAAAACCCTTTGCCTTCCCCTCTTCATCTTCACAAATCAAAATTCACTCTTTCATTCCAGGCTTCTCCACCTCCTCTGCCACAGTGGTGTGGGGGGGACAGGGAATGAGGGTTGCAGTCAGTCTATAAAAAGTTTTCCACTCCCTCCTCACTTTCTTCCATGCTCAAGGGCGGATCCCATCCATGGGCTGCAGTCCTTCAAGATCAGGCAGCTTTGACATGGGGTTGCCACAGGCTGCAGTCTTTCAAGTTGCACCCACCCTACCCAGTGTTACAAGTGATAATATTGCAAAAAACAGAGACACAGCAGAAAGAAATGTAAACCCAAACACAAATAAACCTGATGGTGAGATCAGTCATTTTTCAATCAGCAAATGCCAAAGCGTTTGAGGAAGGTTTGCAGTACTCTTATAGTCCCTTTGCATCCAGCCCATGTACCAAGTCTAAATGAATTTGTTATTGACAAGAATTGAACTCAGAGAATTACCTGAATGAATTACCTAAATTACCTAAATGAACTGCTACCAATAATCTAAATCATACTAATATGGTTCAAAGAATTTGAAAGATTTATTCTTAACTTCAACAGTAAAGAGAGAACATCTGTATTATCTACCTGGAGATTTCCATTAGAGATGAATTGACTTTTGTCTTATAATGAAATATCAAAATTTTGTGTGGGCTCCAGCTTTTATAACAGTTCCTACCTCATGCAATCCTTGCACTTGACACAGGATAGAATCCTTATCAGTGTCTTTTCCAGTTTAGGATTGCTGAAAATCAGAATAAGGGAATAAACACCTGGAAAAGCATACAGAAATGTAAAAATAAGAAAACCCACATGATTTTCTTTCTTCTTTGCATAAATCAGTGTCAAAATAAAAAAATAAAGTTAATGCTGTACATTATAAAAAAGGAGAAAATAGATTTCATGGCTTTGATGTGGGCATCCATGCTGAGGTCCTTCATGGAGTTTTTCTGCATCTTGCATTTGTGTCTCCAGAGAGAAAAGAGAAGGAAAAGAGCAGAAAAGACAACTGCTGTTAATGAAGTGGAAAACACAAATTGTATGACAAAAAAAAAAATAGGCAGTAAATGTTCATCCCCTCTGATAATGTGTTTCAGATAATATCCTGGACTGCTGTAATTGTGATTGTTACACTCTGTTTCATTAGAGATGTGGTAGACAAGAATGCTGAAAATAAAGGCCAAAAGCACAGATTCAACATGAGCCATGGCACAATCTTGTCAGTTTTTACTTCCAGGTAGATGAAGAAGCTGTTCCTGAAATTGGCAATTTTTATACAATAAAAAACATGCAAAGACAGGCTGAAACCCATATGTTTAAACAATCATAAATGCTTTGAAAACCTGCAAGAGATTCAAGTAGGAGAGGAACACAAAAGTGATAGGGATGTATTATTAAAAGAAAATAATATACCCACGAGATGCTTAAATACCAAAACCTAGAGCATCCCAGCAGCAGCAAGATCTTCTCATTAGAGTTCAGGGTTTTCTTTTTGACCCCAGCCAATGCAAAGCACAGAAACAAGGAAAGCATTGATCCACATGACAGCAAATGCCTGGAGGGTGATTGTCTTAGGTTGCAAGATGTAGCTGTGGATGTGTATTCTATTGACATCTGTTAGAGGTGGGACAGTTTTCTTCTGTTAATTGGGTCACCTGTTAAAACCAAGTGGGGCAGTTTTTTTTATTTCTTCCAAGACCAATCCTCCCTCCAGGAGTTATCTTCTGTTAAAGGGCCATTGAGTGTCCCTGCATGACTGATAAAATTACATCATACATACATACATGGGAAATGCTCCAGCCAGGGGGAAGAGCCAAGCATTCCTCCCTGGATATAATCTGACACTTGGAACACCACAGACGGCCTTTTCCCCCTGGGTTCCCAGAGGAGCAGCTTCTCCACTGGATTCCCAGAGGAAGACCAGGCCCATCTACACCACCACTGCACCTTCAGAGGAAAAGAACACACTTCTATAGGATCACTGCTTCAACAGAACCACACCTGACACTGCAGGAGGGCTGCAGCCACCATTTAATCAGACTGCTACCAACACCTTGACCCACAGGGTGTCAGGTCGTATTCTGACTCTGTGAGTAGTTTTTTTTGTACCGTTCCATTTGTATTTTTAATTTTCCTAGTAAAGAACTGTTATTCCTATTCCCATATCTTTGCCTGCGAGCCCCTTAATTTCAAAATTATAATAATTCGGAGGGAGGGCGTTTACATTTTCCATTTCAAGGGAGGCTCCTGCCTTCCTTAGCAGACACCTGTCTTTTCAAACCAAGATAGTGATGATGGCCACAGTTGTGGCCCCATACAAAGTGACATTGGATTGCTGTGGAGAGTGACAAGCTTCCATGGTGCAGAGCTGTGCTGGCCAAGGGGGCTGTGGCAGCAGAGCCTGAGGCAGGTCAGTGGCTGCTGTTGGTGGAGTGTCAGGGATGGCAAGAGGAGCTTTATAGAGCTGCTGCTGCTGCTGCTGGGGGGGATTTTGGTGCCGCTGCTCCGGGGAGCAGGGCAGGTGCAGGGATGTAAATGTGCTGGGTATCCCCTTACCTGGGGCCAGTGTCACTGTTGACTATTTGAATGTTGGTTTTGCGGGGGGTGTATTGGGTGACACAAACAGTGGAGATGTTTTTCTGCAGTGGAGAGTGTTGTGATTTTGAGACTGATCTCTGTCAGGAAGACAGAGCCTTTTCCTTGCCCCCTGTAAATGAGGTGGCATAGAATAACTCCTGAGTGCTGGTCCTGCCCTTTCCTGGCTACTGTATCATCTGAACTGAACCCTCTCCTGAACATCTGTATCATCTACCTGGAGATGATAAAAAAATTAACCCTGGCAAAAATTAACCCTGTCCTGGTCAGAACCAGGACAAAATGATACAATAGCAGAATCGCACCATGACTGTGGCTTGGAATCAGCTCTGTGTGAGGAATCTGGTACCTTAAAAAAAGTAAAGGTGTATGTAAATCAGAATCTCTAGTGCTGGGTTTTCAGATCAAGAAAATATGGATCAGGTGCTCGAATGACAGGAGTCTGCTTTTTGTTCAAATCCATGCCCTCTGGCACCACTCAAGAACAGGAAGGATTCTCCAGGACATTGTATCTACCAGCTTATGTGGATTATTTGGATGCCCTTGTGCATCTCAAAATGCATCAGACTGCTGATTTTATGCATATGGAGGGACACACAGCTGTATTGGGACCTGAGAGACATCGCATACAGACTGCATTGCTTCCATCTGAGCTTGGTTTAGGTTGAACATCTTCCCTCTCCAGAATCTTTCTTTATTATAGGAAATTCCAGAGGATTAGCCTTGGTTAGCTAACTGGTTAGGCTATTAGTTACCCAGTTTCTTCTGAGCAAATCTATTCCATCCATAACTGGACTTCAATGCCCAGAAGGCCACAATTGTTTCAGGATACAATCCTGGAAAATAAAATGAAATCTCCTCAGGGCAGGTGTTATGAACTTGTTATGGAAATACTAATTCAACTCCAAATACTTCTTAGCTACAGAAGGTGGATTGGAAAGTTATAAAGTGGCATTAATTATTTGTTTGCTTGTTTCTGGGCTGTTGCTGTTTAAGGAGAGTTGGGTAGTTTGGTGAGGCAGCCTGCTAGAATGTGTGGTCTTTGGAAAAAGAGATACTGCAATGGTTGAGAGGTTGCTCTGGCCTAAATGGTTGTATCTCTCAGTTCAGAAGCAGGAAGGAAGCTTTTTGAAGGTGAGATGAGAAATGCACACCTGGCACTGGGCGTGAGGTAAAACGACCCTCTGAGCCTGAGCTGGTAAAATAAATGACCAGTTCAGGTTCTGCTCTGTTCATGCTGGTGTGAAGGAAATTTTCCTGTCTCACCACCCAGGAGGCCCTCTGACAGTCACGCCCCACCACCAGAGACTGTCACCGTGGGCACCAAAGCCCCTTCACCGTGGGCACTAAAGCCCCTTCACCGTGGGCAGCTGCCCCACTCCACACACAGCTGCCCCTACACACACCACACTCAGAGCCAGACCAGGTTTCCTCCCCAGCTTGGCACTGCGTTTCCCATAGTAGAGTCTCAGGCCTCTGGATCTTTACAGCACTTTAATCATGGCACAGTAACACAGAAGCAGCTCAAGCTGGGTGCCTCTGAGGAGGTAACCCAAACAATTGGATCCCTGGGATTTTGTCCATGCACATGATGACTGGAGTGTCTTAAGTGTCCAGTTACCTGGCTGGTGCCACAGGTCCCTGTGCCCTTTGCTGTGCAAGGCTTGGCACCATGCCTGGGACTCCCAGCACTTCCCCACAACCTGCAGCTCCCATTGCAGTTGCTCCCTGAGCTGTCTGCACTGAATGTATTCCTCCACACTGGAACTATTTCACATTTGCAGGCCCTGTCATGGTGAGTTGACCTTGGGCAGCTCTCAGAGCCCCGCTCAGTCACTCCTTCACTCCCACTCTGGAACAGGACAGGGGTGGCAAATAAGATGGAACTGCTCATGAGTCAAGATAAAGACAGGGGAATCACTCACCAATTATTCTCACAGACAAAACAGACTCGACACAGGGAAAACCAGTTTAATTTATTGCCTATTGAAAACAGAGTAGTATGATGTAGAACATGCACAAAACTAGAATATTTTATCTTCACCCCCCCAGTAATCTCAGGCTCAGTTTAACTAATTTAGAGGTTCTCTACCACCTCCTCTCCTCAGGAGCACAGGAGGACAGGGAATGGGGGTTGTAGTGAGTTTATAAAAAGTTGTCTACTTCACTCTTCTCCTGCTCCAGCATGGCTCCCTCCCATGGCCTGCAATCCTTCAGGACTTCTCTTTTCCCAGAGAAGCCACAACGGTCGCTGATGAGATGAGCGGTGTCCCGTGGTGGGTCCATTGGAGTGCCTGTAATTGGCTTTTCCCAGCATGAGACAGCCTTGACCTCACCTGGTTGAGACCCCACAGGCCCCCAGCTGCAGCTCCTGGCCCAGGCACCCTGTACATCTGCCTGTGGGTCACTGCAAGATGAAGCTGTGGCTTCATTCCACGCTGCACCTTGCACAAAACCCACCTTCCTGGGGCTGTAACTGAGCCAGAGTGCACTGGGAAAAGCCAATCTCATCTCCAGGTCAGGCCAGGAGAGCAGTCACACAGAGCAGGCAATCCTGTCCTTGCAGGCAGTGGGGCACAGAGGACACGCAGGGCTGGAGTGGGAAGGGGGCTCTGCACCCCCTGAGCTCCCCGGGGCTGTTCCTGCCTCGCTGTTTGTGGGTCTGTGACCACCTGTGGTGAGTGACAGGGGTCAGCGTGTTCACACAGAGCTATCAGCCACTGCCAGACAGTGATACAGCCCATAATATATCACACAGCACAGGGCCACAGCAGAAGGAAAGGTAAACCAAATGACAGAGATAAAGCTGTTGTTTCATTCAGTCAATTCAGTCAGTGAAAATCAAAATGTTTGAGGCGGTTTTGCAGTATGATTATTGTCCTTTTGCATCCAGAGCCTGTACAAGGTCTAAATGACTTTGCTACTGACAATAATTTAACTCCAAGAGTTGTTTTAATTAAATGCAAATATAAATTCATTTGCCTCATAATAATATTAGTTTAAAGAATTTGAAATGTATACTCTTAACATCTAAGCTGAACTTCTCTACAATCTATACTGCCTGGAGAGTTGCAATGAAAATTAATTGAACTTGTATTCTCTAAAGATATTTTGCATGAGCTCCAGCTTTTTTTACACTTTCTACCTTATGCAAAGCTTGCACTTCACACAGGAGAGAATCTTCAGCAGTGCCTTTTCCAGCTTGGGATTGCTGAAAATCAGAATAAGGGAATGAACACCTGGATAAGCATGTTGAATTAAATAACCAAGAAATATCACGTGATTTTGGTACTTAGATGAATAAATTAGAGCCAAGATCAAAAACATAAAGTTGATGCTGTACATCACTAAGAAGGAGAAAACAGATTTCATGGCTCTAATGTGGGCTTCCATGCTGAGGTCCTTCATGGAGTTTGTCTGCATCTTGCGCTTGTGTCTCCAGAGAGAAAAGAGAAGGAAAACAGCAGCAAAGATGACTGCCATGAATGAAGTGGTATATAAAAAGCCAGCGAGAAAATGAATAGGGAAAAAGTTTTCCTCTATTCCGATAGTTGCTTTCCAAAATCTTTCTTGGCAGGTAAAATTGAGGTTTTTACAGACAGCTTTATCAATAGTGTTGTACACAAGAATTCCAAGAATCAGGGAGAAGATCACTGACCCCAACAGAAGCCATGGCACCATCCTGTCAATTTTTACTTTCAGGTAGATGAAGAACCTGTTCCTGAAATTGGCAATTTTTATACAATAAAAAACACAAAGAGAGGCAGAAAACCACACGTTGCATTGATTAAAAAAGCTGTAAGAACCTTGAAGTAGTTGAAATATGGGATGAACCAGAAGGCAATAGGGGAAAATATTTGAGAGAAAGGTATATATCCATGAGAAGCACAAATACCAAAACCTAGAGCATCCCAGCAGCAGCAAGATCTTCTCATTCGAGTTCAGGGTTTTCTTTTTGACCCCGGCAATGCAAAGCACACAGACGATGAAAGCATTTATCCACATGCCAGGAAATGCCTCCAGGGTGATGATGGCCACAGTTATGGCCCCGTATGAAGTGACATTGGATTGCTGTGGAGCTTCCATGGCGCAAGCTGGGGAATAGAGCTGTGCTGGCCAAGGGGGCTGTGGCAGCAGAGCCTGAGGCAGGTCAGTGGCTGCTGTTGGTGGAGTGTCAGGGATGGCAAGAGGAGCTTTATAGAGCTGCTGCTGCTGCTGCTGCTG
>VXBC01002323.1:131671-159717 GCA_013399945.1 Ploceus nigricollis | reverse complement strand
TTTCTAGGAAATCATTATTCACAAGTGCCGTCAGAGAGGAAAAAAAACCAAAACCCTTCTGGACTAAGTTTTCTTGGTTTAATGTTAAAATTCATAATAGTAGAGGATAAATTACTTTCCTGACCAGACACCAAAAATGGATAGCAAAGTAGGAATGGCATCTTTACTGTGTTAGTGACACTTTAGTTGCACAAGCATCCAAGCCCTCACTACATTTCAGGGTGGTGAAAAATTTTGTTTTCAGACTTTGGAGAATTTAAATTCATAGGAATTTAAAAGAGTGTAAGTTACCAATTTCCTGCTCTCCCTCAAGGAGGAGTTCTTTCCAATTGTCCTTTTCAGAGAAACAGACATTTTAGTATGGCAATTAGCTAGTTTACTTAACTGAGAAGCAAATATTCCTGTGATCACTCAGGCTAACAGTGAAAGCAAGCAAGAACAAATCTGTACTTTAATGACTGCAGATGGCAATACTATTCTACATCTCATCTCTTCTGCATTGCAAATTCTCTTATTAATATCCTTATATGTCCATTTTAGACTTGGGGATTTTTTTTTTCATGTTACTCCGTATTTCCCCACGGTGTTCATAATTAAAAGTCTCCAGAGTAGACTAAAGTTAATCTGAGCTCTTTTTCTGCCTCTGAGTTCCATAATTATAACTTGCTACGTTCATGGCTTTTTGTAAAAGACTGACTGCTTTATGCACTGCTATAGCAGTGCTGCTACTCTGGTGATATTTTTTTTTTTTTTTTTTTTTTTTTTTGAGGAAACAAGGGCGGAAGGGTATTTCATCTACATCCTCAGAGCCAACTGCATATCAAGTCAGGCTTGAAAACAGAAACCTGGAGCACAGAAGCTACAGATGCTTTTGTGGGACAGGTTTCTTGGCTTTTCTGCATGAGGTCAATTACAGTAGCAATTACATCACAGCTTTAGCCAAAATCCTCCTTTTGGAATAGAAACAAATCGCCTGCTGGCATCCACTACAGATTTCAGATCAACAAAAAAAAGAAAAAAAAAAAGAAAAACAATAATGAAACTATAAGGTCCAGTGTAATTTGGGTGAGGATAAGGGTGCAAGCTAAAACTTCATGAAAAATATTACATCTGAACTTTATGACAGGTCATATGACAGAGTTATCCACTCTGATCTGCTCAATAAGTCTCCTCATAATTTTTAGTGCATGCCTTACTGTGGTCAAAATGCTTTATCCCCACTTTCCAGTAGCAAACCTAATTCTCCAAAGGGGGAAAAGAGATTGTACAAGGGAATGTGTTATGAGTAAAATACAACCAGCCAGATGTCACGTGGCTCTGGGTCAAGTGAAAGACAAATCTGCAGCTCTCCCGGGGCAATAGTTGGGAGAGACTGAGTTGCATGAGGTGCAATCCTTCCACCAGCTCTTTGGCCTGCAGGGCAAACAGATCTTTTGTGGCATCACAAAGGGGTCAAGTGCTCTCCATACTTCGATTTGAAGGTAGCAGACAATAGAAGAATTGAGACTAAAATTGTCACCTCAGATCTTGAAAAAATAAAACCAACAAAAAAAGAGGCTCTGTATTCTACTCTGTAACTCTTTAAGGACTAAAAGCAATTGAGAGAATCAATTAACTCAATGAAAGCCTAATGAAACATCAATTGAGGTATGAGGTAATCAGAGTGGTTTTAACATTTGCCTTGCCTATTTTTGTCCAAGAAGGGTTGGTAAACCCTTACACAAAGTTGGTTGGGAACAATGTCCACCTACAGAAATGCCAGACCTCACACCTTGTAGGAGTCTCAGCAGCATCAGTGGCCACTGAGTGTCAGCTTCTGCTCCCCTGTGTCTGCCAGGACCCTTTGGCCGTGTCCTTGCCTCTTTTCATGTGATAGCACAGGGGTTTGGGTGAACCAGGATGGCTCGGGGAGAAGGAAATGTATAGGGTTTTGTCTCCCCTCGCGATCTTGCTAATTTAATGTGAAAGTAAAACATCCTTGTAACCAAGTGGCTTTTGTAACCTCTGTAACCTGTAACCTCTGTAACTCTGTAACCAAGTATCTTGCTGCTGCCAAGAGGAATGCTTCCCTTTCTCTTCCTTGCTGTCACTCCCTGATGCGCAGCCTTATCCTGTTCTCAGTTCCAGCACGGGTTCACAGGATACAATCTAACTCACCACTCAGCAGAAAACAAAGGGGTCAAAATAAGACCTAAAAAAAATAAAATTAAAAAAAAAAATCAGGTAATTAATATTTGCTTAGGTAACTGAACTGGCTTGTAGGGGTAAGGCATGTACCAGACAGCTTGAGAGAAGTAACAGTATCATACCAGTAGGAGTTAAAAAAAAAAAAAATAGATGTTCTTCCTGCAATATTGTAATTGGTCTATATGCATTTTCACTCACATTATCCTAGGGATTTGCCTTCTCTCTGTTTTCATTTAACAGTATAGAAGGATTTAGGAGGGCAGGGGCATGGACACAGGAAGTGGGGAGAAAAGAAACAAAGTCTTCCGTTTGAGGATAGACTGTGATTAGCTGCTAGAATAAAGCCAGAATTGTCCCACAGTTGTCCACGCAATTACACTCAGTGGAGCAGGTCAGGTTTTGAGATAAGACTACCCCAGACATACTGGAGAGCAAAGCCTTAATTAGAAGGCAAAGCAAAACCTTTGTCCATCACTGGACCCCACCTGGAGCACTGCATTCAGCTCTGGGCCCTTCAGCACAGGAAAGGCATGGACCCATTGGGGAAGGTCCAAAGGAAAGGCTGAAAGAACTGGAATTGATCAGCCTGGGGAAGAGAAGGCTCTGTACATTCCTTAGAGGACCTTGCAGTATCTAAGGGCTCCAAGAGAGCTGGAGTGGGACTTGTAGTGATAAGGCAGAATGGCTTGTGCTTTAAACTAAAAGAGGGTTCATTTAGATTAAATAAAAGAAAGATGTTTTACAATGAGCATGGTAAAACACTAGCACAAATTGCCCGCATCCTCCATCCCTGCAAATATTCAAGATCAGATTGAGCACAGGTCTGAGGAGCCTGATCTGGTTGAAAATCTCCCAGGTTCATTGCAGTGGACAAGTTAGTATAAGTGGCCTTTAAGGTCTCTTGCCCAAACCATTCTATGATTCTATGACCTGCATGCTCAAGTGCTTATATTATGGCTCAGGAGGCTACTATGCCAAATTCCTGCTAAGAGGAACTTGTAATTGGTACCTATTTTAGTATTTTTGCCTCTTTTTTTTTATTTGTTTGTTTGTTTTGTTAGATTTTTATTTTTGTTTTCTTGGGGGTTTTTTGGTGGTGTTTTTTTTTGTTTGTTTGTTTTGCTTTTTGTTTTTTTTTTTTCTTTTGGGTTGAACCCCTTTGTCCATCAGGCAACCAAGGCCCTTAATTGATGTGCAATTGCCACAAGCAGAAACACACCACATTGCTTCTCATCCTTGCTTATAAAGTCTTTGAGAGCTTTATGTCATCTGGGTGGAGCTGACCAAGGATTGAGCAGCTCTGTGACCTCTCCTTGTCACCTTCTAACTGCACCCACATAATGCCGCTCAAACAAGCCCCTTCTTCATGGCAGGCAGAAATGGATCATCAAGGAAGATTAAAAGCCTGGTCAGAGAAAAGTGACTTTCTTTCATCTTAGCCAAGGTTTCAGCAGCTCTTAAAGCCCTAATTGCAGAGTCTTAACACTCCATTTCCTAGACTGAGGCATGATGTGGGCTCTGTATTTATTTATCTCACTCTACCAGTCTTCCACAGAAAATACAGTAGTTCTCCTTTTATGAAGTAGGAACATTTGGCAGCACTGCAGGTGCTTTTTGTCCAGTATCTCTGTTACAGCAGGCAGAAGCTAAATGGGTGATTACGGATGCACAAATCTCAAGAGATTCAGAAGTTTATTTCTGACAGGCAGCCAGGAGTGCTCTTGTTTGTATACTATCCAAAGACACTAGTCAAACCTCTTATGTATTCATTTCTAACACCACAGTATCCTATTTGATGACAATAGCCCAAATTCATTTACAAGAAAGTTTCTCTGACTTCCTTCTTTTTGTCTCAAAGATGTTAGGCTGCAGGAATGTCATGTCAGAATGCGTTTGTTTAGGTAGACACACATTTCTTAGGACTCAGAGCTTAAACTGAGACATCCCAAGCTTATTGTACTGTGACATGAGACAAGTTAGACTACATTTGGTTTTATGCTTAGATCTGGTGATTTGAATGCTATCATCACATAGCAGTATATAAGCAAGGTAAGTGAGAAATAGAGAAACTATCAAATACAGAATATTTTCTTTGAACAAAACTACGTCTGAGCCCCAAAAGCTTATGTTTTTTCCAGCTAGAGCAGTCATTCTAAAACTGATGTCTCTTCCCTTCTTCCCATTTTAGCTTTCTTATACCCAGAGATCAGCCTTTTTTTTTACATGAACAGGCAAAATACTTTGCCTATGTGAATGGTAACTGAGCTGTGTAAACTAAAAAAGGGAAATCTTACCATCTTTCCTCCTTTGCACAGCAGAAGGACTGTGACTGGTCTAGGACTACAAGCACATCAGAAATACAAACAGAGCCTCCAGATGAATGTGCAATATTTGCACATAGGCAAATTCAAATGGTNGACTGTTTTCCATGGGCAGAGATGAGAGACAGTGTCTCCTGGGGCTCTGTACAGGGGGGTTCCTGACCCACTGCCAGGGTCCCAGACCTTCCAGGGCAGCCAGAGGGATGCCCTGGATTCCCACAGTAGGGCAGCAGGATTTAACTGATTTCAACAGTTTGGGGTGCCTATATCTCAGATCCCTGTGAGAAAGGAGATTGGGGTATCTGTGGGGCTTGCTTTAAGTTTTTGAGGGTTTTTTTGGTTTGTTATTTTTTTCCCCTTAGAAATCAGCCCTTTAAATTGGGTGTATTGGACTCTTGTCAGGGGCTTCATTTAACCTTTCCTGGCTTTGCACAACAGCAGCTTGTAAAACTGCTACCTGTACTTCCTTCGATTAAAGCAGAACTAATATAAAACAGCATTTCCGTCTGCTTATAAGTCTCAGGTTAAATTAAGAAATAAAGATCCAGCAGACAAAAACAAGATAAGATTTTGAAATTTGCATAAGCAATATTTTCAGAGATTAAAAAAAAAAAAAGAAGTTCATTATGAACCTTGGGCAAAGATTTGAGTGGTTTCTTATTTGATCAGAACCTGTTTGTTTATCCCTAACTTTAACCATATGGGAACAGTTTTATGGAGCAAGCTCATAAAATGAAAATGACAGAGTGCTCAGCTCAATCTGAGTCTGCTTGGGCTGTAAATATCTTGTTATCACTCGCTATGATGCTCTAAACCTTAGCTCCTGTATTAGCATAGTCAGTGCTGTGCTCTTCCAGACTGTAAAGATAGTTCAGCCCAAAGATCCAGAAATGTAGACTGCCAAAAACACACATCAATATAGAAAATGTCGGCAGTGTAAAGCAAAGGGAAATACAAGGATGGGCATCATCTTTAATGAGAAGGAAGGAAGGACTCCAGGAAGGAAGGACTCCAGGGAGGGAGAGAGAGAGAAAGAAGGAAAGAGAGAGAGAGAAAGGAAGAAAGAGAAAGAAAAGTAATAAAGGAAGAAAGGAAGAAAGGAAGAAAGGAAGAAAGGAAGAAAGGAAGAAAGGAAGAAAGAAAGAAACAAAGAAAGAAAGAGAAAGAAAGAATGGAATTCAGAAAGTCAGAGAGAAGTGAAGAAGGCCGGAAGGAAGCAGGGAATTCTTGCGAAATATAATAAGGTCAAATCAGACAGGTGAGGTGAGGAAACTCAGTCCTAAACAGGCAATGTGATTTGCCAAGACAGCAGAATGGATCAGTCAAAGAGTAAAGTAAATCTGATTTTTAAAATAAATTTCTAATTTGATTTTTCTGATTTCTTTTACTGAGCATTTCCACAGCACACCGTTGCACACAGTCATGGCATGGCAGCTCTGTCTTAGTCTTTTAGCTTTAAGAAAGAAAGAATAAAAAAACTCCAACAAAACAACAACTAAGCCAACACCCAGCCTGAACACCAACAAAAAACAAGCCCCAAGCAACCCTTCTCTCAGTTCTGCTGCCTGGAGGGATACAAACACTCCTCGCCCAGTTTCAGAGGGTGCCTGTTGGCTCATTTACTTGGTGCAGCAACAGGTTCAGCTAATCACCTGACAAAAACTCCCCAAAGGTTATGATCCTCAAAACACTTAGGCATCTGACCCAGATAGCTTTCAGTGTCTCAGTATCACCAGGGTGATAAGAAGAGTTAAAATTCTTCCCTAACTGATGTTATACCTGCTCCCATCAGTGCCTAGTTACACATCAGATTGATTGTAAAGCTTTATTGTTTTATAAGTCACTGCTCGGTCTGCTACCAAGTCACATTAACAATCTGTTAATGGTTTTCATTATTCCCAAGCATCCACAATAGGTGTCTACGACCTGGAAACAGTCCTTAGAGGAGTGAAGAATAATGACGATAATTGTGTTGCTCTGTTCCTCAAGTGACATTTCTGATGCTCTGGCAGCAAGGGCTCTGAACCTGGTTTCTGCTCCCTGAGCCTGTAAACAAAGAGATGTTAAGAAAATGTAGAAGCACCCGGCCACAATACGGAGCAGAGGAATTCAATTCACTCCTGTCAGCACTTAACTTCAAAGAAGAGAGGGAAAAAGTTAAGGAAAAAATGCAAGCCTATCTGGGAGCTGCTTCCTGAAAGTAAACCCTCATCCATCTTTAATGGAAACAGTGGAAATAAACAGGCTAGCTTCAGTCATTTAAATGTAAATTTGGCTAGTCACCGCAGAACCTATGAGGAAAAAAATCTTGTCTTAACAACTTGATGAGAATTTGTAAGTCCAATCTATAGTTTCTTGCTAGGGAAGGTGGTGCTAAATAACGATCAGGAAAACATTAGCCAGCAACTGTGAAACACAACTCTAGTTCCCATTTTCACCACTGATCTGCAGTCGACATTGATCAAATAACCTGACTACTCCATTCATCTGTTTTCCACTCATCTTATATTTAATTGAAAAAAATAAATTTTGATACAATTGATTGTTGCTTTTCATGCATTCAGACAGAAGAAAGAAACTTTTGGGGGCATATCAGCTGATGCTTTCAAGCACATCTGTTGTTGAAAGGAAAATAGATCTATACTTGGGTGGTTAGAAAGATTTAAAGAATCCATTCCCTGATTAGTTGTTCTTATAGAAAGAGATTAATCTTTCCTCAGGCTCCAGATGTTTTGTAAGCAGATATTATTACTGTAAGCTGGACTTTATCACTGGTGGAACAAAGCACATTAAAAAAAATACACACACACACACACACACACACACACACACACATACACACGTGACATTACAGAGTCAAATTATACTTTAAATATTAAAAAATCTGTGTTAAACTATTTTTTTTAAGATCTAACATGACTTGCTATCAATAAATAAGTGATGTCATAGAAAAACTAACATTATGGAAAGATGAACTGATAGACAAGAAGAAATTTGGATAATTTTGAAAAAAATTCAGTTTAAAAGTGTGGGATTCTTTCCCAGACAAAACTTTCTCACTTATGTCTGCACAAACTCCTTTTACTGTGCTGTGTTATATGTCCTTGCTTCCCTGTCCCTGAGGGTCACCTGTGGTGCCTACTGAGAACAAAACGAAGTCACCATAGACTTTAAAGGTCAGTTCTCTATAAGATGGCTCTGACATACTTTGACTCATGGAGGAGATTTTTGATACAGATGATAGAAATTGGGAGAGTTCCTCTTTCTGTGAGTCTTCAACTATCTTTCACAGACTGTTCAAGTCAGGTCCCCATTAATCATAAGATTCAGGGATTGAAGGCAAAGAAATACTAGAAATTGTTTCTTTGCTAAGAAAATATGGCATATGCACACCTAAATTTCGGTAAACAAAATTTTGGATACTAAATGTGTGTCTGCAGTCCTGACATCTTAATTCCTCAGGTAATCCTGCCTGCTATTGTTCCCATACTGACAGAAATAAACTGTCTAGACCTCATATTGTGCTATTAGATTCCAAAAACTATTGTGTATCTCTCATGAAAATACCTGTTTTGTAGTCTTCTTGAATATCATGCTAAAGGATGATTTTTTTTTTCTATGTAAGTCATCAGACACCCCACTGCCTAATTGGAGATCATGGATCCCATGATAGGAGTAAAGGACTGAAAAACAATTACCTATTGCAATGCTCAGCTTTGAAGTCCCTAAATCCAATTTTGTATTCACACTTAAGAACTCCACTGGACTGGTTTACCCAGAACAGGAATTTTTCTTTTTAAAGACTTATTTATTCATTTTTAATGATTTTTTTAAACAGTTTTTGAAGAGGCTTAGCTTTTGTTAGTAAATAGTCACATGTCAGTCATTTGGACTAGTCTGAACCAGACCAGACCTAAAGCTGATGTATACCTTGATGCAGAGTATGTGTGGATTTTTTATTTATGGCCCTGATTACTCATCTTCTTTTTCAGTGAGCAACTTACATTAAAGTACAAGAGAGTAAAATATCACAAAATAGCAACAACACAAGTGTAAAGGCAATACAAAGCAGTGATGAACGGAGAATGAAGTATATATTTGTTACAGTCATTCTCAGTTTTACACATTGTTTGGTAGATCCGTAACTGTTGATAAAAACAAGGTGTTTCTAAAAGAAAGTTTCTCAAAATGTTACCATGTTTAATTCTTGAGACCATAATGAAAGTATCAATTCATTGTGAGGTTCAGTACTGTTCTGGGTGTCCCAGGATACATTTCCCTAAATCCTTGATTTTTAGGGGATTACATGGCAATAGGTAAGAAGTAAAACAGCTTCTGAACAAGCAAGTGAATTTCTTCTTTTAATGATGAGGTGATAGCTCTGACCCTTCCTCTTTTTCTCTTCATAAAGCATTTAAATTATTCTGAATATATTTATTTATATTGCTAAAGAAAAAAAAAGAAGGAAAAAAAAAAGCAGAATATGAAGGAATCTTGCTACATAAAAGAAGTAAAGAAAATATAATCTTTTACTTTGAATTTGTTTGCCAGTAGCTTATAAAATCTCTGGGTTATATGAAGCTTTTAATCTATCACCCAGAGCTGAACCTTCTCATTGAAAACACATTTTATTGAATTGCATTAAAATTATTTAGCCATTTTTATAGGCATAAGGTGATCAAATACATAATGTATTTTGATGGTCCCCAAAATGTCCCTGATGTTCTGGCTTTGGCTAATTAAATTCAGACTACTTGCTTTTTTAATGTTTCAGTTTTTGTTTCTCTTTTTCTGTCTCTCTCTTTCTTCGTACTTTCTTTTCTGCTTTCTTTCTTCTCAGGAAAAAATAAAGGTCAGCTGTTAATTAGCAGTTTTCTGAAAGTATCCATTAATATTACATAAATTACTGCCTCAAAATCCAATTAGAATCCTGGGCCATATTGAAACTAAATAGATCATTTAATTTTCAGGGCACAATATGAAATGAGGTCTAGGAAAGAAATCAATACTGGTTCAGTAAGGAAATATCAAGAGAGGTGTGTGTGTGGGGGTAGTGGTGGTGTGTATACCCACATAACATAGTAATCTCAGCTTTATGAGGACTTGGATGTATGAGATAAACGTATATTTAAGTGTGCAGCAAACCTGGCTTTAAAACAATAGGAAAATATCTAACTCTTCAGCTGCCTGTGCTTTTTTTCCTGTGGGGTTTTGTACTCTTGATCTTCTCCCCCTCCCCACCTTGTTATTGGTTTTTTTTGTTTGTTTTGTTTTTGCTTTTGGAGGGGGGTTGTGGTTTTTTTTTTCTGTTTGTTTTTATTTTGTTTGGTTTTGGGGTTTTTTGGGGACGATTTGTTGCGGGGGTTTTTTGTTTGTTTTTGGTTTTTTGTTTGTTTTTTTGTTTGTGGATTATTTTGTTGCTTTTTCTTTTTTTCTTTCAGCTGTGGTAAGATCCTTTTCCAATTTAATAAAAGGGAACGTTAGAAAGTTTTGGTTAAAGGAGGAGATGACCATAAAATCAGATTTTTGAATTAGAAAACTATAGACAGGTAGAAAAAGCTATTTTAGTATTCTAGTTGTTGTGGAAGTTGTACGATTTGACCATGAAAGCATAAATGAAAAAATGTACCTGATTTCTATACAGCAGATACTGTGATTCACTACTCATTGAATAGTGGTAATATTTGAGTTTCTTGAGCATTTGTGAAGAGATGGAATTGAGTTGGTTGGCCTAATGGCTCTTAAACATTTTAGGACGTTTGGAGAGCCAGTGCTTTTAGCACTTTTAGCAAGAGCCCTTCTCTGTACATAATGAACTATAATTGATCAATATGACATGAAAATGTGTTTTTGTTATTATTAGCTTCTCCTGTGATAAAAGGAGTGCAAGTACTTCTACAAAAGGCCATTAGGCAAATGGACTAGAAGTATCAAACTGTTAGATTGAATGGGCAGCTCCAGAGCCTGAAGAAGCCAGGTTTCTAAGCAAATAAAATTGGTAGATGGTATCACAGCCACTTTTCCAGCAAAAAAGGACCTGGAAAACAATGGTTCAGAACATTCAGCACAAATTGCATTAGCAGGTCAGGCAGCTGGTGAGAGATGAGTAGGGAGATGGAAAAGGGGATAGCAAGCAACAAGGAAGAAGGAGGTGGTAGAATTCTGGTTATAGAAATTTCTGCTCTTTTCATAGAGCAAGGATAGGATATGTGAATATTCAATCTGCACAAAGGGAAAATTAGTTTAGAATGCGTCTTTGAATGGCTGCTGGGCCCCAACACTAAATTAATCTAATCTAAAGTTGTTAATTATGGACCCAAAACACCAGTAGAAGGGTAGAAGATTTATCTGGACAAAACATTAAAAGCCATGGGTGTTAACCAGTCACGAAGGAGTGATTTAACAAAAGAAAATAAATACTGGCAGTGTCTGTCAAAATAAAAATGCTACTTTCCTTATGTTCCTTACCCAGAAGAAAAATGATCAGGTATGAAAAGAAAATAAAGGAAGGAGATTTTGGAAATAAATTTCTAGTTTGGGAAGTCGTATATGACATGGCAGTTAGAATGCTGCTCTTGCAAAATCTTCTAGGACTTGTGGTGGGAGAGCAGATGTGGGTGAGAAAGAGAATCCATGAAGCTCTGTTAAGTCCTGTCCCCTTAAAGTTGTCGAGCTGTCAGAGACAGCAGCTAGATTACTCACGAATCAAAGAACCAATGCAAAAGGGGAGAGTTAACAACAGAGAACTTTGAAATTTTTATCCATTTAGCACAAAGCCAAAGTAGAAGCAATGCAGAGAGTGTTGTGAATTTGACTGCTGCCTTCAGCTTCCTCAGTCTGCAGAGGGATGGGAAAAAGGTAGTCCATTTTGATGGATTTGGGTTGGATTATTGGAATTTCTGGTTAAAAATCAGGAAAAGAAGTTTCATGGTGAATATTATACTAATGCAAAAAAAGGTAAACATTTTTAGTGCATAATTAACTTCTGAATTTGGGACAAGCTGAAAGATGTAGTCATAGAATATGTTGACGTGATTGTAGCTCCGAGAAATGGTTTAAGCCTGTTAGACCACTGATATTAAGTCTGATATATTTTCATTAACATTTCCGACAGTTTATATCAAAGAACTTTGAAAAAAACTACCTGAGACCATGTCTGACATATCTATGTCAATGTTCACAAAATTTTGGAATGCTGGGGATAATTTGAAAAAGTGGTTACAAAAGTGCTGGTATTTTCAAGAGGAAACAATAAACCCAAATAACTATATACTTAGTAAAGATTCACTCTTACTTATTTTATGTAAAGTAGATTCCATCTAACTAATGTGACATTTTCATTTGAGAGGAGCATATGTTAAATTAATAAATACAACAGTGATGGTACAGTGCTCTTACATGTCCATGAGACATTTGATTTGAGGCTATACAATATTTGATTAAGTACTTAAAGTAGTTAGAATCAATGCAATAAATGGTTTAACGGAATGAACAGATGCGTTTTTTTGTAAATAGTTTTGTTTGCAGTCAGATACTACACAATTTATAAAGTTTATAGTGAGTGACAGAGCTGAAACCTCAAGTCATGAAGCTGAGAAAAGTTGAGTATCCTCGAGTAGGATTGAGTAGCTCAGGGGTGATCTCGTCTATGTGAACAGATACCTGTTGCCAGGGTATAAAAAAGACAATGCCTGACTCCTGCCAGTGGTATCCAGTAAAAGGACAGGAGCCACCAGGCACAAAGTGAAAAAAAAAAAAAAACCCAGACATCTCCTTAAAACATAAGGAAAAAAAAATAGTTTCTGTTGATCAAACACCAGAGAAGATTCCCCAGGTTTACCGAGAGAGTGTGGAGTCTTCCTTGCTGGAAATATTAAAAATCCAGCTGCGTAATGGCCTGAGCAACTTGTTTTATTTGACCAGGATTTGAGCAGAGTGGTTGGTCTAGGTGACCTCCAGACATGCTTTCAAACCTCAGGTTTTCTGTGATTCTGAAAAGTCTTGTTCAACTCTGATGGTAAGACGAAGGCAAGTCAATACTACAGAACTTGTTCAGGTAGGTGAAAATAAACATAATTGTTTTAATGCACAGTCAAAAAAGTCTGAAAAATTTTGAGGGCCATGGTGTCTAACCAATGAAAATAAATCTTCAGTACCACTGTAGGGAGCAGTACCAAAAAGAGCTACCATAGGACCTAGGCCAGAAGAAGTGGAAAATCTTGAGGAGGAAGACAGAGGCTAGATGATCTTCACATTTAACATAGCACAGCAATAAGACCTCGAAGAAGAATGAGAGAAACATATCACATTAATGGTTTTCCTTTGCAGATGGGGTCTTTGTTCTGGATTATGTTGTGCCTTGTTCCTTTGTTCTGCAGCCTTGCAGGATGGCATATGGCCCCACGTGTTTTATACCAGCCATAGCCTATTTAATCTTTTCAACAACAATTAAGTTTCCACGTTAGCTGATTCACAGATTATTATATCAGAACTATTAAGCTGGTGGGTTGTTTTTCTTCCACCTCAGTTTAGCTATTTTTTTTTGTTGTTGTTTATAAGAAACACTTGTCTCTGTGGTGCAGCACATACCAGTATAGAACAGAATTACAATGTACTTCCAGCCAAAATCAGTTTATTGTCTATTTCAGTAGTTTTCTTATGGTAGCAATTATTCTCTGTAAGCCTGCAAGCAAGCAACAGAAATCTGAAATCATCAAAGAGTTTTTATCTGCAGCAATTTCAAAAATGGCAGGTAGCTGATAGTTTAAACTTTAGTTCTCTGCAGTAGAGCAGTGTGAGAACTGGAGAATGCCATCTGCCTTCAGCAGCTAGTTTTAAATGCTCAGGAGTCAGGCTTGTGCTACCATTGCTCATATGTGCTTGTTAAATCAAGCTGGCATGGCACAGCAACAAATGAGTTACCTATAATAAAACTGAGGGGTGAGCTCCATCGCTCTGAGGGTCACGGCTGCATTGGAGAGGTGCATTCTCAGCTCTACCAAGTGTGTACCACTCAACAACAGCTCTCTACTAAACCAGAGGAAGATGCACTTGAAGAGTATTGAACACGGCCCTTTTTTAATGCAATATAATGTTTCTAATATGTCCTTAAAGGAAAAATAGGTTTTGTGTGTATATATGTGTATATATACATACATATATATATATATATATATCTATCTATATACATATAGAGCAACAGGACTGCAAAGGGATTAATGCAGTCAAAAAACCAAAACCAAGCAAAAAGCCCAAACCCATCTTCTAAATTCCCAGACCTGGAGCTGAGAACTGATAATCCATAGCAACATGGTAATTCTAGAGGGTTACCATGAAATATTCTAGTTCATCACCTACGTTTCCAACAATGAGGACTGAGTACCTTTGTCTTGGTTTAGCCCCAGTGGCAACTAAGCCCCATGAAGCATTTTGCTCACTCTCTGCCCCTCCAACCCCCACAGTGGGATGGAGGAAAAAAATTTAAAAGGGAGAAAACTCATGGGCTGAGATAAAGGCTGTTTAAAAGTAAAACAAAAGCTATGCACACAAACCAAACAAAACAAGGAATCCACCCACCACTTTCCATGGAGTTCAGTAATCCCCAGGAAAGCAGGGGATAACTGTAAACGATCACTTGAAAAGACCAACACTATCACTCTGATGGCCCCCTCTTTCCTTTTTCTTCTGATCAACTTTTTATGCTGAGCATGGCACCATGCCCTACGGAATACCCCAGTGGTCAGCTGGGGTCACCTGTCCTGACTGTGTCCCCTGCCAGCTCCTTGTGCACACCCAGACCTCTCACTAGTGGGGTGTGGTGAGTGGCAGGAAAGACATTTTTCTATTTAAGCACTGTACAGCAGTAACAAGAACATGCTGCAGCCTGAATCGGTGATTTAAAAAAAAAAGTAAAAAGTCATATATTTTCATTATAAAACTTGTTACTACCTAATTATTTCTCTTTGGAACTTTCTGATTTGGGGAAAGCTGTATTTGGTTTTGGTTGAGGAACTGTTCTGCCCAAAAATTATCCATTTTTTTCAAAATTTTTGAAGCTCATTGAGAACTATAAGAAAACCCAAAGAATCCCAAAGTGATTTCACAAAATTAGGTGAAAAAACCGAGGGTAACTTTTTGATAGAGAGGAAATAATGCAGCATGAAAGGAGAAAACTTATTTGCTCCTATACTCTGTTGGGATCTAAAGGTGGGAGAAGGGAAGAATCCTGCCTGTTGAGCTGAATTTGACTCAACAGAAAGAGCTCCGCTGTGGAACATATAGAATAAAAGGAAAGGAAATCTGACGCAGAGTAATGTGTTCCAATTTGGTTACCTGGTGAGACAAAAATATGGTATTGCAGAAAGAAAATGTCTTTAGATGTAAGGAATACAAATGCTGGAATCACATAATCGCTTGAGTCAAACATAATCTTGTTCCACCCACTGCCAGGGTGGGCGGGGACAACTCCCACTGTCCCAGGTTGCTCCAGTCCAACCTGGCTTTGGACAATTCCAGGGATGGGGCAGCCACAGCTCCTCTGAGCAAACTCTGCCAGGGCCTCACCACCCTCACAGTAAGGAATTTCTTCCAAATATCTAATATAAATCTCTTATCTTTAGTTTAAAACTATTCTACCGTGTCCTGTCACTATCTGCCCATGTAAATGGTCACTCTCTGTCTTTTTTTGTAAGTCCCCTTCAAGGATGGAAAGGCTGCAAAAAGGTCTCCCTGGAGCCTTCTCTTTTTCAGGCTGAATACCCCCTGCTATCTCATCCTGTCTTTACAGGAGAGATGCTCCAGCCCCAGGGATATCTTTGTGAACATTAAAAACAGCTTTCCTCTCTGAAATAACTGCAGTATGTGTATCTATAAATAAATGATGTATTGAAATGAATAAAGTGCTCTTATTTTGATTTCTTATAATGGAAACATATGGAAATATTCGGCAAAATTCAAAGGCAATTCATTTAGAACTTACTGAAAAATAAGGAACTCATTTCCACCAGATACAATTTGGTGCATACATTTTCATACGGAAAATATCAATATCTGCAGTTATATTAAAGAGCATCATATGGGAGTTTTCCTGATTTTGAGCAAGATCTAAACTCTATATGATTGAAACAAACAAAAGCTGTCCCTACAGGGACAAAGTTTAAGCATTTCCAAGAAAATGAAAAATTTACTTTTCTACCCTAAATTTACTTCAAAGTAACAGAAGAAGCAACACCACAGCTAAGGTCATATTCACCATGAATTTTATGTATAAATTGAGGTAGAAAGAGTCTCAGAAGCAAAGTATCAAAAAGTTACTACTATAAATATCTTCATGAACATTCTACTGAACTTTCAGCTCCTCAGTTTGCAACCAGAAAAAAAACTGCACTTTTTCATATGGTTTCCATTATTTTCAGTTTCAGAAGTGTTGGAAATAGAGCTACAAACGTTGCCTCCTGTCAAGCTCTTTTTCAGGAGCAGATGACAGCAGAAAGTCAGGAGGAAGCAACTAACAGGAAAAAAAAAAAAAAAAAAGAAAACTCACACCACAACTTTTTTAAACTTTCTCAAATAGTAAAAAATCTTGAGTTCACCTCAGTATTTGGAAGATGTTTTTAACCCAGTTGTTGTTTCCTGCTGTTATTCCCATAATCTGAAAAAAAAAAAGTTATTTTATGACCCCCTCCAAAAATATCTGAAGCCTGTCTCACTTTATGATTCAGCCAAAACTCCCCTCATTACAATTCCACTTCCTTTCTTTATAAAATACCTTTTATCATACGCTGGAGGGTGATGGCTTAAAAGTCATGCCTAAGGGTTGAATTACTTAGACTCCCTTGAGCCACAGGTTCAAATTCTGGCTGGGTTGACTCAATTCTGCCTCCTTTCAGGGGAAAAAAATTGAATTCCGTGCAGGTCATTCTGTGAGACTCTTTCAGGGAAGAGCAAAATTGCCACTAATATCCTGCCTGCTTTCTGGAAACATTAAAGCCTTCTATCAGAAGGAAGTTTTTCCCAGCATCTTTCACAAGTATTTTGTCTCCTGTCACTTCAGTGCTGCACCTTCATCAGTGCTGTGTGCTTGGCAGTCACACTCTACCAGGGTGTGCATTAGATCTCATGTGGTTTTACAAGGCCAGAGAACACACTTCCTTAATTCCAGCCCTGATTTGTTAAAATTTTAGTAACAGCCACTATTTCCTAAAGTTTTAATGTGATTTTTCTTTCAGAGCTCCAAAATAGGAAGCAGTCAGTCGCTGCAAGCCTCACCTTTAATTATAAGGAAACCAAAAAGTTTTTTTTCTTTCACACTTGCAAAAAAAAAAAGATCTTGGACACCTCACACATGCACACCTTGAGGGGTCAGCAGCTGAATGGCAGAAAAGGACATCCTCAAATCCATCATTTTAAAATTGTGTGGTTTTCAGCAGTCTTTCATGGTTTGTAAATTCTTTGGGCTGGCAGGTCTGTGGAGTGATGACAGGGATGCAATCAGCAGCAGAAGGTAGCCCAGGTTGTAAAAGGTGTTGGCATCCTGTGGGAAGAATGGCATCACAGAGCCAGGCAGCTTAGGAAACAAAGTCAGTGCTAATTTTGACTGAAATTTCCCATATCTGGACTCTCTTTCCAACTGGTAACAATACTGCCAGTTTTTAAAATTTCAGGCAGGAATGCTTCATCTTGGCAGACAGTGTGGGCAGATATTGCATGGAAAATACCACAATAAATATAAATTTCTTAAAGCAAGCTTAAGTGAAAAACAACCAATAACAAGGTTTTATTCGTTTATAAATAATACTCACATAGAAGTGTTTTCTGAGAAGTATCCTGACTTCTGCTTGTTTAAAAGATCCGGAATTTTAAAAATTATCTCATACTTTGTGTGATAATTCATCTAATATTTCTTGATTAATCAAAACACCATTTTCAGAAAGTCAGGTCATGCTAGCCCCATTAATTGATAATTGACAGGCAAATAATATATTTTTAGAGTTAGAGAAATACTATTTTCAGGATTATAGTTGCTTCTTCCCCTGAAACCACTATATATTCTGTCTTGGGGTAATGGAGCTCAAGAGAGCTGGAGCCACAACCTCCAGTGACCAGAAATGACCTTTTTGGCATTGTGCTGGGAAAAGAGGATATAGCCTAAGGCAAATTCACAAGGGTGAAGTTCAGGGACCAGGTTTAAAAAAAAATAAATATAAGGGATAACTGAAGAAAAACCACCTTATGCCTATGGCATATATCATTTGTGACAGACAATTTTTGCCTCTAAATAAGAAAGGTGGCAGTCACCTATTCTGTTTTCATACATCCTTCAGCCTAATTGAAGGATACTCTTCTCAATAAGGCAAAAAAACTGGTTCTGGAAGAAATTGCTGTTTCTGGTACCTGCAGTTGATTCCCCACCACCATCTTCCTGAAGGCCCCATGGTTTCATCCTGTTACACCAGGTTTAATATACATTAGAATAAATTGTTTTGTGCTCACCAGGAGAGATGACAGCCCAGCAGGTGAATACTATTTCCATAGCATCTCCTGAAGTCAACTTCTGGTCTCCTCTTGAGTTTATGTCTCAGGTTTGAGTCATGAGCAGTGGAGCTCAGGTGGGTGGGGAGCAGGATGGTACCACACAAAGCCTTCCTCTGCCTTAAGGGTCTACTTTGTTGCCCACTAGGTGGTGTATACTCCTGGTTCACAACATTTGGTCCTTTCTTGAACAAAACAGTGCCAGAGGCATCGAGGGCAAATGCTGGGCTATGACAGTGGTTTACTTCCTTGGAAAAGAAACATATTATTTCATATTCTTGGTCAGTAACTCTGCAATTGTCAATAGATTCTGTTTTGTGTGTGCCTACATGTGTTTGTATCAGTTTTAACAACATTTTAAGTAAACACAATGACTTCAACCCATGGCCAGCCTGTTTAAAAGTTGTTTCTCTTCTGCTGTGAGAACTGTGTCCATATATTATTGGTTTTGGTGCTTGTTTAAATGTTTTAAACCCAACAGATGTCTTTTTTTTTTTTTTTTTTTTTTTTTTTTTTTTTTTTTTTTTTTTTTTTTTTTTTTTTTTTTTTTTGTTTTTTGTTTTTTGTTTTTTGTTTTTTGTGCGCATAGGAAATGGAGAAAATAAACAGACTGTCTAATTTGATCTGATTCTATTTTAAAATACAATTAGATTAGGGGGAAAAATCCAGAATAAATATTTAAAGTCTTTGGTGAAAGTGCTCGGTACCTTTTTTTTTCCTCTAGATCACTGTTTTTCTCCCACCTAAGCCAAGGGAGAGTTGCAAACAACCAGTGACAGCCTCATGGTTCTCAATTCTGTGTCTGTGGTCCACTCGTGAGGTGTGCACACCCTTGCACTCTGACAACTATCCAAAAGCATGAGGACCAAAAACTAAAGACCAAGGAGTGCTTCAATTTTGAAACATGATGTCTCAAAGGCAAAATTCAGGCATATTTTCAGAGCAAGATGAAGAACTCCTGAAGTCCATTTTTACTTCTGAATAGAAAATTGCAGCTTGTAGAGCTGCTACAGTAACATCTCTCACCAGTTTATGATTTACCTTACCTCTTGAGAGGCATGATGTAATAAAGAGTAAGTCACTCTCCCTGGCTCCCAGAAAATGTGGGAAAAGAACACCTGGCCTCAAGCTAATATTCAAAACTGATCATTGATATTTCAGTTAGTTGTCTCATTAATGAGATCCAGTTTAAAATTAACCTATTGTTGTGATGAAAACGACACAACTTCGGGAATTTGAACAAAAATAGAGTGTTTATTAAAGGGGGAAAATAAAGGGGAGGAAGGGATAAAAAGAAAGGATTAAAAATAGGGAGAAATAAAAATTAAAGATCCTGGGTCCGATGATTAAGGAATCCCCTGGCCGAACCGGTGTTTGGCGCTAATGCAAGAACCCGATGGCACTGCAGTGAATGCAGCTAATCTGCCTTTAAATCAGTGGAAAAGGTCTCTAAAAAGAGGAGTCACCGAAGTCTGCAGTGTCGGGTCCCCTGCTGTCAGCTCACAGAGTGCCAGCCCACAGTCAAAGGACAGTTCTTCAAATCCGGTTACTCCTTTTATACTCTTGATCCCTCAGCCCATGCCTGTAGTTCTGCCCCCATAGCCTTTGGTGATTGCTGTCAATAGACGGTGAGGTAAGATCTTCTCTCCAATAGTGTGCTGTCAATGGGGTGTGATGGTAACTCCGAGGTTCTTGGCGGGAAAGTCTCTCATTAGTATGCATAGTTGCCATGGAGTGAAGTTACAAGTCCCCTGGAGTAGGTTAGAAATCCTCTTAAAGTGCTGCATGCTGTTGGTGAGGAGAAACTGCACTGGGACCTTTGGAAATTAGATACTCAAAAGAGGTCATTAAACATACAAATAATGTATTAACAGTAATTCATTTAAGAACAATAGATTATAAAAATAGTGATAATGCTTACCAAAATTGTTAACTACTTCAATAGGATCATTAAACCTTTAATTGGAACATACGTGTTGACTGGTATAACTTTATAATGACTTTAAAATATTTACTTCATTAACTTGAACACCTTTAATTAATTAAACTAGTAACTTTAAAACAGTTCCAAATGTAAAAGCCAAACAAGGGGGTTTTATGAATGACAATTGTGATCTCAAATTTTGAAATACAGAGAATGTAGAAAGCATACTGAAGCACTAAGGAGAAAACTCATAGGGGAGAGGGAGTGTGCAGGATTTTGGGCTAAGCATAAGACTGATATCTTCCAAGGCATGGAGCTTCAAGTGAATAGTTGACTTTTGATTAATTGTTTTCTTTTTGTGCTTGCTTCTAAATTACAGGTCAAATACCACAACTGTGCTACGATTACTCTTTATTTAGCTTCATATGTACTCACATTACAGGAATTGTGGGATAGAAGACGACGAAAGAATTTGAAAACTTTGGAGATTTAAATTACTCTGTTGACGAGTCCTTTTCACTAAGACTTTCTAGACCTATTGGTGTCAATGTAGATGTCATTTTACTCAATGTTTACTTAATTTTGAGTTGCTTATTTTTGTGTGCTTCCTCTCAAGGCATTGTTGTCCCAGTGTTAGGGAGTTCATAAAGCCCTATTTACATGATTTGTTGATATTTTCCACAGTGCCATCCAGGTAGTGGAGAAAGGAATGTGACTAAATATTTTTTTTTACCTTTACAGTTAGCTGGTATAATATCCCCCCAGCACCATAATTATAAAGACAGAAGATAATGCTTTTTTTCAATATCCTAATGAGAACTGAGAATGCCTGCATTCCCTTGGCTACTTCTTTTAGCCAGCAGCTATTGCAACATGCCTGTAAGGAGAAAGTCAGAACAGAAATTCAAAGAGGGAAAGACACATAGAAAATATCTCATCATCATCCAATTTTCAAGGAAACAATTTAAAGATAACTAGCTTGTAAGTGATTGGGGTTGTATTGCTTTTAACTGCAGCCACCTGTTTCTAAAAGAGGAAGAATGGGTTGTTGGCTAAAGCTTGGCTAAAACAATATCTAGCTGAATTTGAGTATCTTGGCTCTCTTCCTGTAGCTGCTACAGGCTTCCTGCAGGACCTCATTGCATTTTTTACATTTCCTGGAAATTGCTTTATTCATCCCTGTCCACTTACATGCCTGCCATTCATTAATGAGAAGCTCTCTAATATATGACAAGTAGAAAAAGTAATTTTTGATAAAGCAGCAAAGTGATAGAAAGTGAGGTGCACCCAGCAGGGCATAGGAATCCATAAGTAGTGCAGTGGGTTTTTTAGTGATAAAAAATACTGCCTCTGACCCTCAGAATGGAGATGATCCAGGGTCCGTGAGGTAGTTCTGGAACAGTAAACTGAGGTCTACACACACTAGCACACATTTGTGCTCTCAAAGAATAATACAAAATATTTACTGAAATGCATTCTGTAATAGAGAGAAGCCATTCAGCTCTGACTCAATTCCCACCTCTGGCATTCTAGAGCAGGTCACTTAATTTCTCTGAACTTTTCATTTCCTCCCCTGCCTTTCTCACTGACAAAAGTTCTCTGGGCCATGGTTTCTCTTTTACAGTGGCCTTTCGTATTTTCTTTAGTCTTGAACTCCTCTCTAGTTTGACAGATCTGTCAATGTGAAGATGTTGTACTGAATAACAGCTGCAGAGATGTTAGGTTCCTCTATCCTTCACAAGACTTAAAAAATCCTTGAGGGCTCCATAGGGGAGGGATGACGGAAGGAATCATGATTTTATACACTTATTTATTCATTCTTTCATTCACTCACAGATATTACTGACTAGTTTCAGTGTATATCCTGGAGTTCCAACACATGTTCTTAACAGATGTTTTATTATATGATCTTTTATTATATTCATCCAAACTGCCGCAACACTCACCCCCCTTTTATTTCCTTCTACCCCAAACTAAATTAAAAGAGAATAAACTCTTCATAGTCATAGATAGTGTTGTGTTTCTCTGACTCAGAAATCACTCCCTCCAAGGGCAATTATAATCAACTCTCATCTTTACAAAATGTACTGCAGTAGCTTAGTGACTTCAGATGTTGTGATTTCTGAAGGCTCAGACTTGGATTTTGAGAAAAAAAGGGATTGTTCTTTCTGAACAGTTATCTCTTGAATGGCTTCCTGGAACTAAAAAGAGTTAAGACACATCATTTTAAAAGTATGATTAAATATTTTGGAGCAAAGAGTTAGTTGGTCTCTTTCATGGATCTTACTCTGATAAGCTCTGTATTTTCTTGCATATAATCAATACATCACCCTTCAGGAGCAGAAACCTGTGATTCAGCATGGTGTGGCTTATAAAACAAGTTTGTCCCCTTAATCTTATTGTTTCTGATGCAACCCCCTGTCTTACCACCATTTATGTGTTGAGGTTATCTGAGTGTGTGCAGCTCTGGAATGGGACAGTATGAAGCAGAATTATTTATTAGGTGATTCAAGTTCTCCTTGAATCTTGTTGGTCTTATAGCTGCATCTACTTTACTACCTTACTTTATTCACCTAACTTTGAAAATGTTTGCCTAAGCAATTTTCCTGTATTGACTTAGCAAGCAAATAGCAGAGAAGAAAGACAATCCTTTTCTTCACCCACCAAAGTGCCATTTCCACTTCCTGACTGAGGCTGTCATTGGAAAAAGAAAAGTTATTAATACATTCCAATATATATGTTTACAGAAAACTTGAAACAATCCTAAGCCCAGATACTAGCAAACAGAAAGTATTCACATCAGTATCATCCTTGTCCTATTAATTTTTTGGAATCGTCTGGGATGACTTTCAGCTGTTCATAGCTCTTTTTGTAATAAGTGTCCCAAGATCACACAGAGAGTGTAAAAATTTTGTAACTGGTGCTGCTGAGGAAAAAGCTGATTTCCTACTGGTAACTCTAAGCAAGCAGTGATTTCTCAGCTTTTATACAAAAATCCTTCATACAAAAATCTTTCATTAAATAAGGTTAATTTGAAAGTTCTTTGGTTTTGTTTTTTTTTTTTTTTAAGAGCTTCCTGCAAGCTCATGACCTTATGCAAGTGTGATTGCTGTCATCTTAGGTAATACATCAGGCAGGATTCAGGACTCTCCATTAAAAGAGAAAAGTTGCTGACATTCAAAGCACTATCTTCTCTACTCTGAAAATATATAATTATAAGAACTACATAGACATCTTGCATTATTGATGAATATGCAACAAACATTCTGGTTGGAGTACTAGTAAGATTTTGGTAATTTCCTTAGACACCGCTTAGTGAATTGCGTTCAGACACCTTTTAATTTGGGACTTGCTGCATCCTTTGAAAATGTAAGATTTTAGGCATATTCTGATGTGGTTTTTTTTGGTTTTTTTGTTTTTTTGAGGTTTTTGGTTTTGGTTTTGGTTCTGTTTTGAAGTGAATTGTGAGAGACATGGACTATTATTTAGGGAAGAATGCAGTAGAGTTGGTGGTACCTGTGGTGATAGGTGTACATATCCCATGCTGTGATGAGGAATGAGTTCTTCTTGTGATATTGCCAGTAAGGGGAGGAAAAAAAGGGAGACCCTTTCTTCTCACTTATGAGTGTGCTTTATTGTATGACAGTCAAAACATTCTGATGTCATTTACAGTTATTGGACTGTCATTGCTCATAATCATTAATTCAAAAGAGGACTCTCCCGAAGTGCTAGCTGCAATTTGCTTTTTCCAGTGTCAGAGGATGAAACTCTATACATAAATAGGCAGCTATAAGCCACCAAAGAACATCTGATTCAATATAAGATTTCCACCATGGGATTCCAGTCCTTCTTATTAAAATGCTGTTGGAAAGAGACATTGTATTAACCATCACTTTAAATTTAGTTTTATACTTCCTGCCTTTTGCAGTCACTACAGTGTGATGTATGATGATCTTCTCACAACTGCTGAGGCTTTATTTGTGTCATGTTACATTATAATATTGTGTTCTAGGGGTACTAATTCCTTTTTGGACCAAAGCAGCAAAGCCCAGATGACAAAATCTTCTGTCATTAGACACTCAAGAAAATGTCCAATACAAGTCTGAACATTTGTTTTCCTGCAGAAATTAATATATGGTGCTTATATTTTGGAGAATGCTTACTATAGAAGACATCTAAGATAACTCTTTTCCTCAGCCCATACTTTCAAGAACAGATCCAGTCAACTGAATAATTGAAAATTTTCTCTGTTTTAGTATATTTCTTGGTACAAACAAACCTCCTTTCTGTACTCCAAACTAGATATATGTGATAGCAAAAATTAACCTGGTGTGGAGATAAAGATACATAAAACTTCCACATAGATGCATACATGAGCTGTTTTTTTAAATTTTCTTGGAAGGTTGAAGAGAGGAATAAGTTTATTTGGGATAAATAATAAAAACTGACAACATAAGTTTTGACCCTCTTTGAGACCTCAGTTTCTGTTATTGTGTAGAAGATTCAGTACCTGTGCACAGCATTCTCAAAGGAAAACAGCAAAGAAAGGCCTTTAAAAATATGAAAATAAATAGATATTGATACTATCAGCTGAGTTTGTTTGTTTTGGTTTGGTTTTGTTTGGTTTTTTTCCCTACAAAGAAAACACTGATAAAGCATGACTTGATAAAAAACTCCTTTAGAGCCTTTAAGTTGAATGGATTCTGACTTGAATCACGGCTGGCAGGGAATTTGCTCTCCAGACTGTGGCAGATGGCATCTGTTTTGTTTGCTTGTTCAGGTTTGCTGTAAGTTTCTGAGCATTAACACTGTGTTCTGCTCTGTTCTGCTAAAAGGCTGCGTTGCAGAGGGAGGAAGGTTGCTTTTTCATGTGCTGGTGGCTCCTGATCTCTGGAAATTCTCTCAGTGGAGGAAATATCGGGCCTTCTCTGACAGCAAAGGAATATGACTTACTGCAATATTTTTTGGAAGAGCTGGTTGGATAAAGCAGGGAGTGAAGTACACAGATATCTGGGATCTTGAAACACAAGTAGAGACAAAGTAGGTTTCCAGGAAGAAAAGAAAGCAGACAAACATTTCATAGGAAGGGGGAAGAATTATGAACATGTGACATATGACACTTCTGTTCAGTCTGGTACAACTAAGAAGAAGGAGTAGCACAGTGGGGAGCAAGATTGAAGAAAGGCAGTTCAGAAACACATGTATTTTTAAGCTGGATTTCTCAGAGGGATTAAGCATATTTTTCTGTCTTTTTAAAAAAAATATGTACTTTGTTTTTAAGAAGTGGCATTGCTCTAGTTAAACAGCATTTAAACCCGAGAGTTTATTGTCACCTGACATTATGGAGACACAAAAAGTTCCATTCAAATTGGAGAAAGATGAATTCAGGGACAATGCAAATCGATGTGTTAAATTTTAATCTCAATGTGAATGATGTCTACTGAGAATATAGATTTTCTTTGCTCAAAAATTAATTACAGACTGGGGAAGAGAGCCTTCTTCACTAGGGAGCCTTGCAATAGCTTTCAGAGCATGCACTGATTCCATGCCAGGTGCCCTCTGGAGACTAAAAAGACTCCTTTAGGAAAGGATGTTGGACCACACAGTCTGTATTCACCCCAATTCTAAACAGGATGCCTCATTGAAGGCAATGATGACAAGAAAGGAGTCTAAAGAATGCGGGGACAACAGAGGGGAAAACCTGGATGGTTTTCCAAGACAGACCATCTTCTGCATCACCTTTGCCATTTTTGACCAATTACCTTCTTACACTTAGTTTAAGAGCTTTGCTTTTCCATAGTGGCTGACCACAGCAAGATGCATGGCCTGAAGGCCAGGCAGATTGGATAAAAGTTCTCCAGGGGACAGAGATGGCAGGGTGGTTGATTTAGAATCCAGTGCAAATGTCCCTCATGTATTTCTTGGAAATGGAAATTCCTTGCCTGTGCAAGGACCTCCCTGAATCCACAGCGTGCTGATAGGGGATACCTGACAAAGAGTGGTCAAAGGATGTCTTGATCCAAGGGCAATCTTCTTGTTTAGGAAGCAGCATACTAAAAATCTAGCAAAAATGTTTGAAGGGACAAGTTCTAAACATTGATGAGAAAGGTAACAGATACAAAAGGGACAGAGGAGATTTCTTTTTCTGGATAAATTTTCTAGGGCTACATGAAAGCACTTTCCACTCACATATTCTTTACAGCTGTAATCACTAGTTTTCTTAAATTCAGTTTGAATCCAGATAGTAACAGGGACACAATATTTCTGTGCCACAGCAAAAGGAAGAAGAGGTGAAAGTCTTGGATTTGGCTCGTAGCCCTTGCCCCTCTCCCTAAGGAAGAAGCTGGACTTCCTGTTGTGTGGATAAGGAATGATTTGGCCATTTGTCAGCCAGCTCTGTAAGACTTTATAGTCAATCAGTCATATTGCCTTACTCTACTTTGCACCATCTGTACTTATAGTCACACTTTTTCTCTGATGGCAGAAACTCATGATAGAAGAATCATCCATGCCAGAGAGTCGCGTTTTTCCAGCCACAGGTCAATATCTCTTCTGAGGATTCTGTAGGAAGAATAGTTGAGTTGAACATCTAAAATTCCAGGAAAAAAAAATGGTCTGAGGGGAAAAATCATTTTGTAAGAGTTTTTTCTTCTCTCTCAGTACTGAGAATTCAGTCGGATAGTATCTGGAAATGACAAACTGTTAGAAAGGGCATTTTCTAAGTAGTGTGATGAGTTTTTCCGTCTCACTTCAATATCCTTGATATTGTGCAGTCATCTTCTAACATTGAAAAATCCCCATGTAATTTTTGTGCCCTTTTCTCCTCTTTGAACAGAGTGAATAGTCTTATATTAAGTTCATTGACCCAGAAGCTTGTACCTGACCTATATTGATTGTCTCTACTGAGATCTGTTGATATTTCTTGAGAGAGTGGACATGTTCATTGTTTTTCATAATTTTATATGAATAAGACATTGATTCTCCTTTTGTTATGTCAAATGAAATTGTGATTATGAAATCAACAGCTTTTGTATGATGTCTGTTCATAATGGTCTGAGTGACATGGAGCTGAGGGTTCTCACTGAGCTCCCAGAGACCATGTCTGATATGATAAGAACCAAATTTGATTATTGCAAAGGGACTTTTAGGTTCCAAGAGACAAAGGTTTTAGACGCTTAAAAACTCATGTGTTTCAAATGTCCCTGTTAATTAGCAAATGTTTAAAATGTTCCTCAGAACAGTTTTCTCATTTTTAACATAGAACAAACTTTTATTTATTTATTTTTCTTATCCTGCTGTGCCTCTTAAATATTTCTTCCTGTAGTCTTCAGCTGAAAGCTTTTTTATCCTGCTCTTTAATTGCTGCTGGTTTGATTGACAGAAAAACAGGACAGGAGAGTTAGGGAGTTTTTTTTAAGTGAAATGAAGCTTTTTCTTCTTTATCCTTAGTGACACAATGTATCAAGCTATTAGCAGACTTTCAGAGAAGCAGAGAAGGAAAACTCCAACATTTGATGGGAAATTGTAGAGAGTGAGAGAACAATCAACAACAACAAAAAAATTAAAAACCCAAGGAATTATATGAAAAGGGAAAGTTAATTGGTGTAGAAAACTAAATTCAGTATTCGTTTGTGGGCTGCTTTAATGGTTTAATAACTGCCAATTTTTTACACATGCACTTTGCAGTTGTACTAGGAATTTCATCCCCAGATTTTACACGAAAAGATAAGCAAGCAAATATACTGTGGCCACTGAATGCCCTAGTACTGTGTTTTATTATGTTTACTTTATAATCCCATCATCCCTATGCCACCAGCATGCTTGAGGGGTAGTGGAGGCAGCAGTCAGCACTCCCTGTTGGCTCCCTGTCTTTCACTGCTACCCTAAGGTACTTAAGAATGACAGTATAAAGAATTTCTGTGCAGATGAGGCTGTAGATTTGGGGAATTGGCTGCTTATAGACAAGGATTCTTTTGGTAGACTTAATTCCTTTAGCAAGGGTGAAGAACCATCTGTGGGGATTCTTGTCATGTATAAGGAAGTTAGTCATGCTCTCCGTGGAGTTGAGTTTCTTGAATTTTAAT